>JAUTBT010053642.1:0-15557 GCA_032361225.1 Lepetodrilus schrolli | reverse complement strand
TTTTCTTTAAGAACACAAGCATGTCAACATTCTCTGGGAGAAGTGAAGCCCTTTGAGCAGTGACAATATCTCCTGCAATACTGAAGACACACTCACTTGGATTTTTCGTTTGTGCCATCCTTATATTTTGGAGACTCAGTATTTCCATATCCAAAACTTAAAATTTGCTGGGGCATTGGAAATGCTGACCAATTCCTTCCCTGACATCGCGAGTGCTGAGCAGACGACAGGAAGTTGCCGGAGGCGACACGGTTGTTGGCATAACGTAATTATCATGTTTATAACTGTTGTATAACAATAATTATTTAAAACGGAAACAAATATTATATAGCATTTGAACCGATACTGAACTTGTAAATAAATGTATACTACTTAGAATTGTGAATTGTGAAATATTAAATTTAGTCGATTAGCACAGTCTCTGATTATAAGTGTCATCTTGTTTACTATTTCCATATGGTAGCATTTATAAATAGTAGTATGACGTCACATGAAACTGACGTCATGTGAAATTATCTCCCTAATTTGCATAGTTATTTGTCTGGCAAAGTAGTATGATACACGAAATAACTGTATACTTCCTGGTTTCGTAAACTTCATTGAATTGCATTCTTATTACTGGTTGTTTCAAGGTATATTGGTAACATTATAATAAATACAGAAAGCCTTTTTCGTAATATTATTAACCCCAAAAGTTAGATTAGTACTATAGTATATTTCTTACAGTAATTACTTTTTTAGCTTAATGAGAAACTTTCCTGCACCTGATCAATCTGATTGCTGAAATGGTGGAGTTTGCAAATTAGTTACTTGCTACAGACACTACTATTTACAAGAAGTCAAAATGGTGGGTTGTTATGCAGTGATAGATCATCAGACTTCACTGCCAAAAGTCCATCCAAATATTTTGAACATTCTCCAGGGACCTGTAATTAATGTCCACAGTATTTAACTAAATCCAATACTAGTATGCTAGTTGATCTGTATTGCCACAAATGCAGCTACCATCCTTGGTTCATCCAATTCGGCACAAGCCAGAACTGAGGACTCGCAGGTTTATTACAAAGTGTCGGTACAGATTTGATGAATTAATTTCTGTCTCTAATTCCTGTTTCTTTGTGCTTCCAGAACTTGCCATTTGGAATCCAGAACCGTTACAGGCTGGCTTTGTACATGGTCCTGTTCTTCGGCAGTGGATTTTCTGCCCCTTTCATCCTCGTCAGACACCAGATCCTCAAGAAGTAGACATCAGTATTGCATGTAACGGTGTATTTATATTTAGGTAAGTTTAACAAAATCGTTTTAATTTATATTTATAAAAACATCAATTGTCTATCAGCTAATGTAAATCAGCACATTCAAATCGTTCAGCATTTCAATGATAACTGTTGATTGTTTACCATCTCTCAAAACCATTACTGCTAGAATTATAATTAAATCTACCAAGTGTTATAGAGTTGGCTTCACATCTTTCCACAGGTTGGAGATTTCACTATAGCATGTCCTACCATTCTATCCTCAGCCTGTACAATTAAAGTCTACATAATCTGTTAGTACATAAAATATCATTCTTTTTTTTCCCATGCAAGATTCACCATCTCTGAAGAAATGTTTTCTGCATCACTTATCACAAGACTAAATCCTGTAGTTTTCAAAATTTGGTGGCTGTTTTCTGGATAGTGGTACTATTATGGACATGAGCAAATATAGTTAAACTTCTTCCTACTGGAGGCTACCACAGGTGCCCTGTAAAGGAGCACATGCAGACAGAAGACAGTCACAGTAGAACATTGCTTTAATTATGTAATGTGATATTTATGAACCATACTTTGTGACAATCAACATCTTTCTGTTTGGTTTCAGAGAAAGTGTGAATGGTGCAGTGTAAACAGCTTGAATGAACTGGACACAATCAATCCATCTGGGAATCTTGGGATCTCCAATCTTAGGAACATGGATTCAAGCCAGCCGATATTTATTCAATGAGAATTTCTATTTGTCAGCTCATGAATAAATGTCTACTAGATTTTTTGCCATTGTTTTCATGTTTAATTACTAGTATTATAATTATATCAAACTATCATATGGTACTATACCTTAGTGTGGAACAAGATGGTATGCTTCATAAGCCAGCTCGGGAGTTTTGAATACTTTGGTTTCAAGTTCAAAGCTATACATTCTGTATACTCAGTCTGTCTGTTAAGTGTTAAAATATTAAATTTGTAAAAGAAAAATCACTTTTGAAGTATAGATTGCAGGTGGTAATTTATCAATTTATTAATGTTAGCTTTATGACCACATTTTACGCTGATTTAAATATTAAAATTAACCCTTGTACGACAGAGCTCCAGGCCTTGAAAATAAAGTATAAAAGTAATACTAAATGACAAGGTGTTTCAATTTAATAAATAACAATAAAATAACTTGTGTTTATGAACATGCTTGATATCGGGAGAATTGACTCGTGTGTTTTTTGTAGAATCAAATTGGGCAAATACCGTTGAATAT
Organism: Lepetodrilus schrolli; assembly: GCA_032361225.1. Taxonomy (NCBI): domain Eukaryota; kingdom Metazoa; phylum Mollusca; class Gastropoda; order Lepetellida; family Lepetodrilidae; genus Lepetodrilus; species Lepetodrilus schrolli. The sequence continues at coordinate 13,049 of JAUTBT010053642.1, read as the reverse complement.
TGCTTCACGTCATGTAAGCAGGCTAATTATTCAGAACACGGCAGAATTCACAGCTGGAAAGCTATACCTTACCCGAGACCATAAATCTATATATGGTCTCCGACCTTACAGGTCCTACATCAGTGACAATACCCAGTGCCGGCTACTGCTACTATATCCAGTACTTAGGAGCATCTCGAGTACCAAGGAAATGGTGCAAGTACCCCATCATCAAATGGCCGGTAGTGGCCATAACATTGCAGCGAGTTCCTTGGGTTGATTCAAGATTCTTTCACTTCTATCATGGCTTGTCAGTTTACGGCAGGATTAAACCCGCAGCATCCGTAGCACTGAATGTTGCAGTAAACATGCGAGCACCGACTAGTGCTGACAGACAAATGATAACGCAGTCAGCGCATCCTATTTCGCGTCGGAAAGGGAACTTTCACAAACATCGATGCCAGGCTCCTGGGGCGGAAGTGGAACTTGGAACCTTTGGCTCCGAAGTCAAATGTTCTAAGATTGTGGTGGCACATGGCCGACTGCTCCGGTAAAAGTGAAGCATGTTAAGAGCTCTGCTGGTTCGTGGATGGGTGACCGAGAACCGGATCGTATCCAAGATTTGTTCCTGCCCCATACTGAATCACAGGCTGAAAAACTTGTGGTCACCTTAGGCAAGTGGATTAGTTCGATAATGCCTGTTCACCCAGCAGAGAATGGGTACCCGGAAGGATGAGATGGACATTTGAATAGCCTTGAACGGCAGCTTGGGTTGAATTATCCCTAGGGAGTTGAGAAGGAAATTGTACACAGATCCATTGACCTGGGTAATAATGTAGCGCTATGAGCTTGCTTTCGAGCAGAGATTTGGTGCAATATAAATGTTCACATTATTGTTATTATTATTATTACAATTGTGCCACCTCCTGCTCAGTTACTAAGGATTGAGTAATTAATAAATGTAACATACATCAGTTTAAAGTTCCTAGAGTTGTGGCATGACTTTGTACGACTACAATCTGATGACAGCCGATGCTTTCGAGCATTGATTTAGTGCATATTATTATTAACAAATAGTGAATGGCACTGAGGGCTCTCTAGGTCAGTCACTGGGTCAGTCACCGAGAAATGTGCGCCTCGGTCCATATAAAATTTCTCGGCGACTGACCCGTCCATAAACTGCCATAGAGCCCGAAGTGCCATGCATTATTTATTATATTAAACCGAAAAGTTACAACAAACTGTCTAGTCTTAATGTCCATGTAAAAGTCAAAAGACATCTACCTACAACAATGATGACAGTTGTATTGCGACTTCACCCGTCTCGAGTTCCATTCATGTAATGAACATTTGTCGTGACGTCGTATATCGTGTGATGTCACTACTTCAGAGGTCACCATACTCCTCGGAGTCCCGGAGTCGCGGTGTAACGCCTTAGTAGCGGTCTGTATTGACCAGTAAATTAACATTGGGAGTGTGGGGACAAATTTCTTCGAGGTGTAATATTTAGTATTATTTACTATACACCAACCAATGTTAGGTGCTCGCACCAAGTGTAGGGTCCATTTGGGTTTACATTCAACACAAACAGCAGTGAAGTCTGGTGAATTTTGTCCGGTTTATTTGACATGGCTTTATGTACAGGGCAGTTGAAGTACGGAAATAGTGGATGCAGTCAAGTATGTACAGGCATGATGATATGAATTAGGAATAGAAAAAAAATATTACATGCTATATAAAATCTCAGAAATTACATCTCCCAACCATTGCTAAACAGATTCTGCTCTACACACACACCAAGCTATTGTTACAATTCTCTGCTAAATACTGCCAGATGTACTGTGTAAGGGTTGCTAACAAGAGGCTCACCAATCCAACACATTATCATAAAATCAACTAGATTTACGACTGAACTGGATTGGTTTCTTCCGTTGCAAGCAGTTCTGGCAGAGATATATACACGTACAACCATTATCACAGTCTAAGGATACTTCCACCTGCAAGATACGGTACTAGGCTGCATTACCAACTATACAATACCAGACATACAGTGAACCCACAATAACACAGTAGCCAGCTATCTGGACGTCTCGCTATGTGTCGTCAGTCTCTGTGGTAAGTAGTAATCTGAATCAACATTACATGTCGATGTCTGAATCTCATTTACAATGGGTTATGTTAGTTATATTGTTGCCCAAACTTGAATTTGATAATGTAGTTAGAGTTACCTACAGACTGGATGTAACAAACCGAAAACAGCAAGTCAACCGAGTCCACTGTATTTGCTAAACAAAGTTTGTCACCGTATTTAACCAATATCTATGCTGTACACCAATGTCTGTACCTATAAAACAAACGTGTTCCTTAAACCTGGTCAAACTGTTTGAACCCGGCTCAATAAAGAAGGAAAAACATTTGTTCTTTTTGTTAAATAACAGCATGCTACTTGATTCCCATGTAATACTCCTGACTTTGTGACAGGATCAGATATAATACACATGAACATCCCCACACTCTCCACATAGAAAACATGCTGGTCAATGCTGAAGTCAATGCCGAAGTCAACGGCGACTTCGAGTCCCCATGTAATCACGACAAGTTTGCAGTATTTTGAGTGGTCTGGATATTGCTGAATACAACAATGTAGAAGAAAACGTTAACATAAAACTTTCACAGTTAGTTAATAAAGTTACATTTAAAACAAAGTCATTGTAAGATGCATGTACAAATAAGTGCTGTATATATGTTTGGAATGCTTCAATATTGTTCAAATATATTGTAGGATGCATAATGGCAACAAGACAAGTATCGGAAGTTTCACATTTCATCTCGACTGGTTCCATATCTTCACTTGATGTCATCCATGTGTTATAACACGTGTTCATAAACAGTCGCAGGCAAAGGTCAGGTCGACATACAAAACATGCAAGCTGGATTTGCACAGAGGTGACACAAGGTTCAGTATCAACGAGGTCGGCCTTCTATGGACAATCAGTGGTTCCAGTGGAAAGTTGTCCAAACCGACACGCTCCACTGGTTACTAGAGGACTGTGACAAGACTGAACATGGTCAACAGTAATCCGGAAGTCGGTGTCACTAAACTTTAGTTATACATTACCATGGAACAAAAAGAAAAAGAACGTTTACCACGAAAAAAAAAGACGTAAAAAATCTCCATTTGAGCCGATCATCTATTTCTGTGACTTGGAAAGGAATGCTTGTAAGCCTCTTGGAAAGTTCCATGACATTTTTAATGAACATATTGCAATGGCTGCATGGGAAGGTGATGCAGTATTGTGTTAAATTGTGTTCCAGGGTAAAAAAAAAAGAAATCAGTTGCTTCTATGTAAAGTTGCTTCGTGGGCATTTTGACCAACATATTTTTTTTTTTAGGTCTTGGTAGTTAAATGAGGGCTGGTACAAACCCTTGAGAGAAGCCTTCAATTGGGAGATAATGGATTGCCACAAATGAAAAAGTCTAGTAGCAGGCAGAAAAAATAATAAAAGCTCCCACAGTCTGCACAGATGTGTACTTCTCAGGTCGGAAATACACCAAAGTGTTTCCTCATTACCAGCTGAGGTTTTCGTAGACTGAAATGTGCCCAGATTCTAGAAGAACTATCGTCTACAACACCATCCAGGCAGACAGAGCTTGATGTCTAGGTCCCTTCTGTTCCATCAATATATCCTAGTTAGACTGCACCAGCGAAGGCCCTCCATTGACCATCAAGGCCATGTTTACTTGGGGACATGGAAATAGGTACGATGTCATCCGTCGACATCTGGATCCAGGACAGCCTCCTGAGAGAGGGGTGGGGGTGGGGGTGTGTCGGTCTTCCACCTACCCACACCTCATCGAAGGAATGGCTGCAGAGGTTGCCATGACGATGTGGAAGCCTCATAAGTGTGTCTGAAACATAAAGCCTATTGATAACCTCCGTCATCGAACATTCTCTACGTGTCCTTACATTCTCCTGATACGAGATTCAACCAGTATCAAACTTCATAAAACAAAATAGTAATTGTATTTTATTATTGTTTGAATTGGGTTTTATGGCTGCTTCAAGATTATTTCACAGCTTGTCAGTTTACAGCATAAGGAAACCTGCAACACCTGTAGGACTAAGTGGTGCAGTAAACCTGTGAGCATCAGCTCGTACAGATGAAGCAAGAATGATTTATAAGTGAGTTCTATGTACAGTACAAAGCAATTTACATAGCATCTACACTAGTTTGTGCTATTCCTACAACAACACCGTACTACTGGAAACTGAAATTATTTTGCTTTTTCTGTGAATACCAATGGAATAGACAACCAGCCATGTGAATACTAGCATTACGACAACCACGTGAATACTAATGTTAATAACAGGCTAATATGGTGAAGATGGTATGACATTTCTTGTTAGGTCAGACCACCGTACATCATGCAAACATGGTGTTCTACAACCAAACATAGGATGAAAACATGATACTTTCCACCAATGTGCAAATATTGGGGGGAAAATGTAACCTAGACAACATATACTGCAGATGTTGCCATGCAGACCACAATCTCCAGATGATGCCACATGCAGACTAAAATCTCCAGATGATGCCACATGCAGACTAAAATCTCCAGGACTACCAAAGAAATGTACCTACTGCGACATATATGGACATTATCAGACATGAACATGCAAGTAAAATGGATTCTTCTGAAAGCATATATTATTCTTTGGAAACCAGATATGGAGCCAGAATATTTGTTATGTTTTTCGTTCTGTTCATTGTTCATTTGAAGACCAAATGAGTTTGGTCAATGATATAGTTGAAGCTATAAATTAATAGGATCAGTATTTTCTTGAGTGCAATTACTGTAAGTTGTATTCTTTGGTAGGCCTGAATGTTGGTGAGGACAGATGTGTGACATAATGTATATAATTTAGTATGTATTGTGCATGCAGAAACAAACTCGTGCCACCAACACATTCCAATGATGTGTTGTCAGGAAAGTACTATTCTGCCAATAAAGATGGTGTGTGTGTGTTTGTGTGTGTGTTTGTGTATGTATGTGTGTGTGTGTGTGTGTATGTGTGTGTATGTGTGTGTATGTGTGTGTATGTGTATGTATGTGTATGTGTGTGTATGTATGTGTATGTATGTGTGTCTATCTGTGTGTATGTGTATGTATGTGTGTGTATGCATGTGTATATATGTGTGTGTGTATGTGTGTGTATGTATGTATGTGTGTGTATGTATGTGTGTGTATGCATGTGTATATGTATGCATGTGTATATGTGTGTGTGTGTATGTATGTGTGTGTTTGTGTATGTATGTGTGTGTATGTGTATGTGTGTGTGTGTGTTTGTGTATGTATGTGTATGTGTGTGTGTATGTATGTGTGTGTATGTATGTGTGTGTGTGTATGTGTGTATGTATGTATGTGTGTGTTTGTGTATGTATGTGTGTGTTGTGTGTGTATGTGTTTGTGTATGTATGTGTGTGTATGTGTGTGTGTGTATGTGTGTGTATGTATGCATGTGTATATATGTGTGTGTGTGTATGTATGTGTGTGTGTGTATGTGTGTGTTTGTGTATGTATGTGTGTGTATGTGTGTATGTGTGTGTGTGTGTGTAATAGTTGAAATGTGTAATACTGTTATTAGGGATTTTAGGTTAATAAGTTTGTAATACAGACTAATATTGATCACATCGGAAATTAGAATTTAGAAATAGGTGCAACAACGCCCCTGAATAAAGCGTGTCTGCCCACTGTGCTAGGAAGCAACATCATTAGAAGGCGTAACGTGTGTAATCCTGAATACTAATTAGCATACGGTCTACAATCACTTGCTGGTCAACACTCTGACGACCGTGGCTGACCTCCCAGGTCAAGTTGGGGTAGCTGCAGGAAAACTAACTCTAACTAAAAAGAAGAGGAGTAATTAACAGTAGACTCGTTAATTAATGAAGTGGAAGCCAGCAGAATTGTAGTATTTATATAGTTTGTTGTAGGCCTAGCTAACTTTTCTAAGATATGGCCAATTGTATGGGAATATTTCAAAATTATCAATGCTGGAAAATATGTGATGTAAATGCAAACCCTCTGCTGCATATAGACATTTATAACTAGCTTACGACATAATTTACATCACACAGTATATAGATATGAGATCCAATAAAAACTACGTCATGGTTACCCTCGAGTAGAAAACGTACAATTTAGTTTTTGAAAATATTCTCTTCATCTGCAGGACCAGGGGTGAGCCAACACACTACTTGTCCCCGTTGGCAACAATACCAGGGCAATATGGTGGCAATATGGTGGCAATATGGTGGCAATGTGCCGTTTGTTTCAGAGTTGCTATCTATGCACAATGCCTAAACAAGCAATGTTTGACATGAGCACACGTCTGGTGAACTGACCAATTAGTCAGTTAATTATGTATTTTTTAAAATTATTATTATTACACACACTTATGTAGCACAAATATATTTTACACATATTCAGTAAACATATCTAAAATATATCAGTCACTGACTTCTGTCATTAGAATCAAGCTTCAGTTGTTTGTATGATTAGAATGCATTGAAGTAGATTCTAGGACAGACAGAATGTTAGGAAGTAGATTCTAGGACAGACAGAATGTTAGGAAGTAGACAGACAGAATGTTAGGAAGTAGATTCTAGGACAGACAGAATGTTAGGAAGCTTTCTTACAGGATTGTTAGGGCTGTAATGCCGGAAATCAAGAATCCAAATAAAAAAATTGTATTGTAAATACAATAAAAAAACAATTGTTGGTTAAAATTACCTCTTTTTCACACTGAAATATTCAAAATGAAAACATGTTAGAAACTGGAGGAATCCACAAAGACAAACAAAAAGGCAACAAAAGAAAACACAGCAAACTGTTAGGACTGTTGTAAACACCACGATTATGTATATTTGTAAGATGTTCAGCACACGGAGGAAGATTGGCCAATATACAAGTTGTAACCTGTCCAAGAACCAGCCATTGTTGCTGTCTCAACCAATATATACTCTAGTGCCAATCTCGTCTCCATTTCAAACAGATTATCTGTCAGTTGTGTGAATGTGAGACCTATCATTGAGCAGATATCACAAGTTTAGGATAATTTTTACCAACCCATGTTATTGTCGCACATACTGCACTGTGAACATATAATAGCTATGTAAAAGCAGCATCTATGGTCGTACGAGCTGAGACTCGTGAGAGCTTCACACCCTGAGTCTAGTGTGCAGTCAGTTGAACAACAAGAAAGTAAAGTGCTCTGTTGAAGGCAGGAATGAATGAATTGTTTTACGTTGCAGCGGGAATACTTCACCCATAGGCGACGAGTCGAAGTTGAGGTATTGAGTGAGTGAGTGAGTGAGTGAGTGAGTGAGTGAGTGAGTGAGTGAGTTATCTCTGTGAAGTCCAAAAGGACAAGTCGTTTCAGAACTGGCTGGTGTACACTAACCACTGCTGACTAACGACGCGACTAGTTTCAAAGTCTTGTAAACTTCTCGTTGCTGGCTACCATGTCCCGGCCACGCTCGCCTGACCTCCGCGGTACAGGAAGTGACTTCCGATCTCGTTGGTCGCGCTGCCATTGGGCCGTAATGTTTGGTTCCGAGCTTTGTCGCGCTAATTCCGTCGTCACGGCCAGGGAGAGGAAGTGCCCGGAATTGACTGGTTTGCAGTTGGAATGTACGATTCTTCTGGAATAACTTGGCCCCTCATCGTGCAGCCCTTGAAGAGAGGTTGTCATGGCGATATGACTGCCATCGATGGTGTCATTGGACGTTGTTGTGACGACAGTGGTAGCCGAGTCTGTGATGTACAATGGTGAGCGAGTGGTCAGTGTTCGGAGTGAATGGCCAGAGTGACCACCAGGGCCTGGTCGAGATTGCAGCAAGTGGGAGTTGGGGGATGTGCTAGCTGTTGGGGGATGACATGGCTGAGGATAGAAAATATGACACATGCAGCAAGCCCTACATACATTGTGACACAAGCCCTACATACATTGTGACACATGCACTACATACATTGTGACACATGGCCTATGTACAACACGACACATGGCCTATTTACAACACGACACATGGCCTGTGTACAACACGACACATGGCCTATTTACAACACAACACATGGCCTATGTACAACACGACACATGCAGCAAGACCCACTAATCCAACATGCACCTGGACAGCCATTCTCGGACACAGCAATGTTCTACCCGGACCAACCCAGCCACATGATCCAACCCAACCCAACATCTCACGGCATATCTCACATCGTTCAGCTAATGCTTGCTACAAAACAAGGTTATTTTAAGATCGCGATATCAACACTGATACTAAGCGATACCGATACCTATGGAATGAAATACTGGATGCATTTAATGGAAATTATTTTCCATTTAAACATGTTATTAAATCAATTTTAGATACTAGACATGGGTGCACACCGACTGGATTAAAAAAATTACATTGTTCATGTTATGGCCTGAAATGTGGGATTAATAGCTCAAAACAGCAAAATAATAAACAGAAAATTCATAATCATGGAAAGCAGTGGCTGTGGTGACAGATATTTAAAACCAACTATAGCACAACCCCAATCTCTTTAATAAAAAGCATGTAACGCTTCCTGGTGGAAGAAGCAAACGATAAACGAGAAAAAGATAGAATTGACCGGTCTGTATTCGGCCGAGTTCGTCAACACGCGGAACAACATCAAGTTATCTCCCCATACGCACTCAACAAAATGGCGGCGCACATGATCGTGGATGAGTTGACACATCCGGGTTCCCAGTGAAATGAAATGGAACCAATGAGAATCCGGATGAAATGAACTGTTTACGGATATCTTTTACGTTCTGTTGTCATATTCACAGCCTAGTTCTGCGTTTTCCTTCCATTATTTGAACTTCATGGCATCAAAAAGAGTACCGGAAAGTGTTTGGCCATTTTGGTTTGGGTCGGTTCCATGAATACAGACCCTTTTTTGTTTGTATATCGAGTACCGGTATGCAGCCCTAATAGGATGCTAGTGTGGTCCTTTCTTAAAGTTCACACACTGAAATACAAGACAGCGACACACACAGCAATAACGTACACACACAGCAATAACGTACAAAGGAGTGCCACAGACAAGAAGAAACAGACGAGAGCTAGTTAGATAATCATGCATCACAGGGACAAACGACTGTGCGACATAGGTGATCCAGCCATCACGAGTTGTACGACTACATTTAACGCAAACATTCCGATGATTCACCCATAATTCTTTATCAGCAGTGGAGCGTGGTGTGTATCAGACGTATGTGGGACAATACGTGGGTTTACTCTCCCGTGCCATGCATGTTCGTCTCTAGTAGAGCCGCAGCAATAGAAAAGTGGACCAGTTGTAAAATTATGTCAGTCAGCATTTAGAAAATAGCCTTTCCTAACTTGGTCACTAATTCAACAAAAGGTTCACAAAAACAATAATGATACAAATTACCAATAAAATTGAGGACCTTTAATTGGATTGTATCAGCTTGTACCGCTTGTGCATCGCCATCACAGCTTGCGGACTAAAGAACGCCAGTCAGGTACTGGCATAATGTATTACTGCTGGGAAACTAGCATGTAAAACATCCAGCAAATCAATATTCAATGGCTGGGTGAGTAAGTGAATTATTGTTTTACGTCTCGGTGGGAATCTTTCACCCAAAGATTTACATCAAGAGTCTTCGTGATTTAATACTTATCTAAACTTAACTGAGTGTAATAGTGCGCTAGCTTGTTTCGGGGTTTCCTGCTCTGTTGCGTATCATAGACTATCAAACATGCACACCTATCTAACATACGTCATTATGTCAGACCAAAGTATATATACACAATGGCGACATGGCCCCGACAGAGAGATGAAACAACTTGGTCTTGGTAATCTTACTTCCAGACCAGAACAACTGACACGTCATTCCTGACACAAACTGCATTATACATCCTCATTGCCTGTTCGACAGGAAACGACCAAATGATATCTTGCCAATTACGACTTTTCTATCATTTGATAACCACACAAAAAATAAATGAAACTATTTTCAAACAGATGATAAAAAGTAAAAAGAAACTGATCCAGAATTGAATAATATAGAATGAGAGAAAAAAAAAATTCAAATAAAGAATGAACGATACGGTAAATAGTTTTTACGAGATCCAACGGAATACTGCACTGACTTACCACTTCCTCTTTGTCGACTGGTACTGGCTGTGGAGGTGTCGCCACGAAGCAGGTCTTCACAACACTGACATCAGGAGTCAGGTCTGCTGTGCTGTTCACTTTGCTCTTAGATGGCGACAATTGTTCTGGGCTCATTGATAACGGTGAAGGTCCAAAATCATTGTTCATCACAGAATCTGAAATGGAATATCACCCTTCACCTTATCTAGGCTTAAGCAAGTCGTCTGTAGGGAAAGTCTAGTTTTAGTCCAGTAGCCTAGATAACCAGAAAGTACCCGAGCATGTGTCACAAAATCCTGTTTATCAATATTTTCACATCCTTACTGCCTGGTGACCTGTGACCTGTGTGACCTGTATCACTGTCTCAACAATTATTTCCTAGTTTTCAGATTTACTTATTTTTTTTATTTTATATATATTTTTTAATTGGGGTTTATTAGAGTCACTTTCAAGATTCTTTACCTTAAAGTCTGTTCTTAAATATAAATCCAGAAAAGAATTCATTTCAAGTCTATAAATCTTGAAATGGTAACCACGATGACCAAACAAGCAGATACATTTCCAATAAGCGTAAATAATTAGTTTCCAATACTATGAAATTAATGAAAGCATGAAATTAGTGCAAAAGATGCAAATGTTTGTTGTTTGTATTGTCTTAACATTATAGGACACAGGCACAGGAGTTGAAAAATTCTGCTAAATTTGTAAAACAACAGACAGAATTATGTTAAATCTTACAGCATTTTCACATTGAATATCGGTTCCCTGTCAGTGAAATCACATGGGATTTTCTTCCCTAACGATTCCACATAGGATGTTTAAGAAAGATAATTGACAGTAACTAGAACTACTCAACTACAGACTCAAATATTGGTTTAATTTTTTACAATTCATCTTTGAATTAAAATAATAATTACGTGTATAAACAATAGTGGAAACCGTGACCAGCTGTGAAACAACATGCAACTTCATTCAACTAGTTTCTACTTGCTATATAATATATTACCGCAATCATATTTAGAATAAAACAAAATTGAAAAATGAAAACATATATATTGATGAAATTTTGAACATTACATGCAAAATGAGGCCATATTGTGAATTTAGAATTTGTATCGCACACATAAACCATTGTAAATTATCTCCCTTGTACTCGTATCGGTGTAAAGGAAAGTCCTACGTAGCGTGGACCTCCAATGCTGGCTTGCAGTGGTACGCTGCCACTACGAAAGATTAACGTGGGCGAGGTTGAGTGAAGTTGCGCTGCGCGGTGTAGGAGAGGAAGCAGAATTACGTGTGCCCGTGCTGCTCGCATTACCGAGGACGTCGCTGGAACAGCTAGGGCTGGAGGCTGTGAAGCTGGGCGTGCCCTCCGTGTGTTCCGTGTGGGTGGGCGTCGACTCGGACAGGCTCAGGGGCGGAGAACTCCGCAGTGATGACATGTACAGGGGGGTGACTAGCTCATCAGACTGATATGTGGTGGTGGTCATCAGCTCAGATCTGGTCAAACCCAAACAGAACATCCAGTGTTATCAACGTAAAACAGAACATCCAGTGTTATCAACGTCTAACAGAACATCCAGTGTTATCAACCACAAACAGATTGATGGAAATGCGTTATCAGAGAAAATTTATCGGATATCAAATTTTTACAATGAAAAGTTATGACCTAAATATCAATAACAGGCGAGACAACTGAATAGTTGTTAGATTGAAGTATATTTTATGATTATACAGGTCGAACCTAGACACCCTGCCAGTGCGTGCAGGAGAGGAAATACATCATGTGCTCAATCCTTTGTCCCCATTCCAATCCACAACCAATCATAGTAAAGCAAGCAGACTGCCTGTAATATGTGTGTACAATATATGTAACTACTCAACTCAATGTCTATAATTGTTGACTGGCCTCTCATCATCTATAGCTAGCTAAAACAACATGGACTACTCAGTGTGCTAATATAATCTGTACTTTAACATAAGGATAGATCTACACAAAGTAACTGTAGAGTTGACAAGGTCATTACGGATCCAGTCACTCCCCTTCAGTAACCATAGCAACACCCAAAAGCTCCCTCCAATTCCAAACAGTAGCGATTGGTTACCATTGTTGGAACACAACTAATATTAATACACTCATGATGCTAAAAACTTCTATTGAATGATGTGTGGAAAACATATCAAAGCCACCAAACTCAACAAGCGAACAAAACTAAAAACAGAATGGTTTTTAATGACGACAGCCATGTTCTGTTCCTGACAGCATTGAGGTAGCTAATGTTTAATTACCAGTGATTCATTTGTTACTAAAAATATCATGTCATCGTATCATGCGATATTAATCCAACTAAAATCAGATATAATAAATCTCGTTATTATCAGATTTTAATGCTTTTTCTCGATAAAATTATGATATTTGATGTATATTTTCTAGATGGCAGAAAACACTACACTTTCAACATCTAAGGAATAACTTCAAGTAAGCATGTTCTAGTTGGTACTGTAAATCACAAATTTAATGCAAGCAGGATATTAATGTGAACAATGCAATTGGCATATGGTCGCATATAATTGATGCATATTATACAAGTGCAGACATTGAAGACCGAATCCACCAATGCACCCTAATTTCGTGCACATTTATGTAACATGAAACTGATTCCACAGTTGTTGCCACTACAAGCTGTTTACTTCGGTAAAAATGACACAAATAATGGGCAAAATATATATATACACCTTTTTTTTTTCATTGGGGTTTAGAGCCACTTTCAAGATTATATCACGGCTGGTCAGTTTAGGGCAGGAGGAAACCCGCAACATCCGTAGCGCTGAATGTTGCAGTAAACCTGCG
>JAUTBT010053631.1:0-15557 GCA_032361225.1 Lepetodrilus schrolli | reverse complement strand
TTACTGCAACATTCAGCGCTACGGATGTTGTGGGTTTCCTCCTACCCTAAACTGACAAGTCGTGATATAAGTGAAAGGATCTTGAAAGCGACTCTAAACCCAATTAAATACAATATAAATTCATATAATAATCATTTGCAGTGTTTGCCAAGAGTAAATGTGAATGTGGTGGATTGACTAATGGTGTTCATTGTAATGGAGGCATTTTAAGTTCATCTCACAGGATCAGTGACAATAATAGAAACTTTATTTAATAATAGGATTATTGTTTGGGCCACTGCATTATACACAATGATTACTGTAACCATTACACTTGTAACCATTTCTTAAATCCTTGTAGAATAGTAGACACTGTTTTATGTGTATGCATACATAGATATTTTCAGTATTCACTAGGGTAAAACATAATTTTGGATACATTTTTTGTTTAATAAAACAGTAAGCACTAAATCCCTGGTGTGGCTGAATGAAGATTTCATGGTGTATTAACCTCCCACCACCCCTATCAAATTAATAACTGCCCCTAGGGGGTATTAACCTCCCACCACCCCTATCAATTTAAGAACTGCGCCTTGAGTGGTATTCTACTAAGGCCAGTGACTGTCTTGACAGATTGCTATTTACAGATTTATATCTCAACAGTTCCTACAGCATTCCATGAGACTGCTTTACCGTTGCATTTAACCCTCTCCCTGCTGGATAAAGCACAGACACTGTTCTTTAGAGCATCTCTGGTTGCCTCCAGCATTGAGAGAGTTAAAACTGTATGCTGTACAGGTGGACAGCATTGTCATGAATCGTTCACCTATGAAGTATTGTCTAAGCTGTCAGTTATTGATCCGCATAGGTTTCGATTTGCCGATTTGTCAAGCCTGACTTCGGTGCACAGAAAGAAGTTTAATTCTATCCCAATAACATCTGTAATAATAATAAAATATAGCTATTAACAATTACATTATATATGGTACCCTTAGCAAGATTAAAAAAAATCAGTTTTGAATCAAATCAGTATGACCAAGCTGATTTAACAAAGTTCGCATTCATGCTTGATCGAAGAATGGGACGTTACTCTGAGCATTGTGTTTTTGTGATCATTGTGTATGTTATCATTGTGTCTATTTGATCGTTGTGGAACTCCAGTGAAGGGTGAGCAGGTATTGTGCTGTCTTCTACTGGGCAGGTGTTATCTGATCTTACAACATTGTGTTGGGTCGCGTTGGCCTCTCTGTGGTGCTCTGGTAACAGTCTTTGTACTTGTAGGGCAGTCAGCAATTCAGTGCTTCAAACACCAGAATGACGTTTGAATTAGATTTATTTCTACATGGATCCATTACCTCCCTGAAGAACATTTGAAGTGTTCTGAAACATTTAAACATTCTTTGGACTGTATGAGTTATTTGCAAAGTTATAGAAAGCAGAGCCCTAGCCTAGAAGCACTTCTATGTGGTACCAGGCGTTACTGATAAACACTTGGATATAAGTGTATTCTCATACAACTGATCTCCATTTTGGATGTAACAATTCTGACTTTGGATCAGTGACAATTTTCATCCAAGGATGTGATAAAAGTTTGTACATATTTGGATTGAACCAAGCATTCGGTAACGTTTTTACATGTATGGATTATGTCGTTCAAATGAAGATCCACAGCTGAATCGTACGGTCATTGAATAGATCACATATCACGATAGACTTGTGTGGAATTGATGTCAAGATGCAAGTTCACGATGGTAGAACTGATGCTTTGCAACCAGCCAAATTTAAATCCAAAATTAATAAACTAGCGTGAGTATAGATGAAGACAACCTCCGATGTCTGTTGCATGATTCTCATTTCTTTTACATCTGGTCCTGAAGACACAACACTTTATTGAGTACAATGTTATTGTTAATTGATATTTTGTGCTGAAATTCATCTTCAAAATCTGAGGAGCATTAAAACGTACTCGCAAAGGTTTTGTAACCTTGTGGGTGGAGTACTTGTAATGATGTTGATGGTATTTGTAATGATGTGGATTGTGTTTTGTAATTAACATGGATTGTCTTCTGTAATGATGTGGATTGTGGGTCTGTAATGATGTGAATTGTGTTCTGTAATGTTCTTTAATTATGTGGATTGTGTTCTCTATTGATGTGGATTGTTATGTATTGACATGGATTGTGCTCTGTATTGGTCTGGATTGTGTTCTGTATGTAATGACATGGATTGTTCTGTATGTGATGATGTGGATTGTTCTGTATTGACATGGATTGCATTCTGTACCAATGTGATTTTTTTCTGTAATCATATGGGTAATGTTGTGGATTGTGTTCTGTAATGTTGTGGATTGTGTTCTGTAATGATGTGGATTGTGTTCTGTAATGATTTCGATTGTGTTCGGTAATGTTGTGGATTGTGTTCTGTAATGTTGTGGATTGTGTTCTGTAATGATTTGGATTGTGTTTTGTCTCCAGGAAGAAGGAGAACATTCCGACGGAGAGAGAGGTGATCCTTGCACAGAAGAGGGAGGCGCATAGTAAGAAACAGGCAGAACAGCTGAGACAGAGAGAGATACACAGGAAGCAGCAGGCTGCCATAATAATACAGAGGTCATGGAGGAGGTCAGTGGAGGTCACACATTTGTTTTATCGAGAGGAGGTCATGTAGTTCTCATTTAGAAACAAAATCGAAAATTGAATTGTTTTTTTCAAACCTAATAATGGTTATTTCACACAAAGCTTTAACATCAATTTTACAAAATATGGTAAACTTTAAATCTCAGATATCGATGATCATTTTGGACTAAATTTTAGCTATAAATAGAAAGTACATGTTAATTCACATATCAGTACTGTTTTTACCTCATTATAACCTTTTCACTGCTCACTCTATGGTAGGGTGAATTCCTAGGTCAGCTAGCTAAACGTCATGATAATGGCCCCCTGTATTATCAGACATTTGATTCTGGCCAAACCCAACAGTCGAATATCCAGTTGTGAAGGGGTCCATTACCATGAGGGGAATTTCATGGCACCCCTCTGCAAAGGAATAAGTATCTGGTTGAATAAAGCACTTTGTAGACAAATGAAATACATATAATTTCAGGTAAAATTTAGTTTGAACTATCTGTGATTGTATGCATTTAAAAAATAATCCTATTATGTACATATATGGACTGGGATTATTATTTAGAAATTCTTAAATTTCTTGAACTATCATTAATACCTAGTTCCTAAGATGCTGGATGGAAGTGAATGTTGTAACATTAATGATTGGCAGATACAGGAAGAAGGTGACCCAGGTGACCAATCGGATTGCATTTACTGCGAAGAACGCTGTGCGACGTCAGCGTCTGAGGACTACGGAGGAGGAGTGGGAGAGACAGATTGCTGCACTGACTATACAGCTGGCCTGGCGAAAGTACTTCAGGTATTCAGCAGTGTTCCCAAAATAGGTCCGTCATCGGTCCCAGACCGACTGATTCACTGCAGGACCGGAAGTTTTTAGGTTTTTTTCCGGTCCTTCGGGCCGGGTGCTTTTCCGATCAGCGTAATAAACTGATTACAGTATAACTTACCATGTACATGTTTTAGGACCAGGACCATGAAGGACCATGAGGGGGCGGGTGGTAGCACAGTGGCACAAAGGTTCCAGGTTCAAATCCCACCCCGGGAGCATCAGTGTTCGTGAAAGTTACCTTTCTGACATGATATTAATAGGATGCGCTATCTGTAGAGTGGCAATGCAGTTATCATCCAGTTATCATGCAGTTACCAGCCGATGCTCGCAGGTTTACTGCAACATTCATCGCTATGGATGTTGTGGGTTTCCTCCTGCCCTAAACTGACAAGTCATGATATAAGTGGCTCTAAATCTTGAAAGCGGCTCTAAACCACAATTAAAAGAAAAAAGAAAAAGAAAAAGAAGGACCAGGACCTTTCCTCTGATTTTAGTTTTATACAAATAATTAGTTATTTATTTTGAACTGGGGTTTAGAGGAAGTGCTTCATGTAGCTAGCAGTAATGTGGCACAGTGATCATTGAGACAGCAGGGAGATGTGTTGACTGTACCTGTACTTTCTGAATGGCTCTTGGAATAACATTTACTTTGAAAATGTAAATCATTTTTTCAGGAAGAAACTGCTACGTCAGTTGCATCCCAACAAGCGACAGCTACAGATGTGGGACCCCGACATCATAGCCGTAAAGCAGAGAGCTCTTGTCAAGCAGATATACAGTCAGTGGCCTCAACGTTCTCTCATTCTCCTCTAAACATTCTCCTCTAAACATTCTCCTCTAAACGTTCTCCTCTAAATGTTCTCTAAACGTTCTCCTCTAAACGTTCTCCTCTAAACGTTCTTCTCTCAACGTTCTCCTCTAAATGTTCTCCTCTAAATGTTCTACTCTAAATGTCCTCCTCTAAATGTTCTCCTCGAAACGTTCTCCTCTAAATGTTCTCCTCTAAACGTTCTACTCTAAACGTACTCCTCTAAATGTTCTCTAAATGTTCTCTAAACGTTTTCCTATAAACATTCTCCTCTAAATGTTCTCCTCTAAATGTTCTACTCTAAATGTTCTCCTCTAAATGTTCTACTCTAAAAGTTCTCCTCTAAACGTTCTCCTCTAAATGTTCTACTCTAAACGTTCTCCTCTAACTGTTCTCCTCTAAATGTTCTCCTCTAAACGTTCTCCTCTAAACATTCCCAACACCACGCACCTGATTCACATGCTACATTTTTAACCCTAATTTTACGGACTTGGTTTAAATTCCATTCACCAATACCTATCTAAAATATCATTATTTTAGTGTAATTATCTTGGTACATCATAAATTAATTATTTAACCTGCTGAAGGTAACTGGAGGTGCCATGCAGAGAAGTGATCGTGATTATTTTAGCAGTGGATTGACTGTTTTGTTCCGTGTTGCAGCTGAGCCTATCTACGCTCCGTTTTGGCATCCCACCCTCAAAGCGCCCGTCCGACCATTCTGGTACAGACTGATCCCTTCTCCTGCTGGTGAGTTTATGTGTTACCTCTCAGTGTGTATGTTACCTCTCATTGTGCATGTTACCTCTCATTGTGTATGGGTGAAAGATTCCCACTGCGACATGAAACAATAACATGTTTCCTTGTCCTAGGATGTCTTGTTTTCACCATGTATTCATTCAGAGAACATTTTCAAGCGTAGCTCAGGTTTGTTAATGTGGATTCGTCAGGTGTTTCAAACTGAAAGTCGATAATATTAATGTTCTAGAATTATGTGATAAATAGAATCTAACATTCTTGTTCATTTATTACTGAAATTATTACACTCGTTGGTAAATGTTGATCTTGTGCACAGCAGAGCCTCGCACAATATCAATTTTACCAACTCGTTTAATAAATTCAGTAATAAATGACCACTCATGTTAGATCCTGTTGTTACGGATGTCTGACATTGCAGTAATGTAAATATTCATCTTGTAACCATGGAATTGGTTATCTAACATGCAAGAGCTTGCTTTTCAATTCACTTCAAATCCAGATTAAAAGCTCATCTGGTTAACACTGCCTTCTACAAATAACTCTAAAATCTTTAAGTACTTGGACATAGGGTTAATACATGAATGCAACACTATACCTATACCTATACCTATACCTATACCTATAATATAATATACTATAATACATTAAACGAGCAACATTGTTTTCTGCATGTATAGTGCAATAATCATATTTTCTCAAATTTATGTTGAAGGATTGTGTAATGTATGTAGTGTTAGCACATTGAATGCATAGAGATGAGAATCTTCCGCAGATGTTGAGGCTCCGGGGGTCTCTTGTAAACCTGGCCGTGGCCTGCAGTCCCTGGATCCCAGCTGTTTCAGCTGAAAACACAATTTCTCATTCTAATCCCTGGATGTATCGTCGGTCTGTTACAGCCTTATCGTACAACTTTGCTGTGGACCAGTACCATCCCGACATTGCCATGCTCGGTGCCATTCCCCAGCCAGTCCTGGACGACCTGGCTCTTCCCCTTCCCCTGCCCCAGTCACATCCCAACTCCCAACACCCGAGCAGCCCCCACTCCCCACTCCAGAGTCTACCCTACCCTCCATCTGGTTCATTGCCCCACCCTCAGTCGAGTTCCTTTCCTCGCCCTCAATCCAATTCTGGGACAAAAGAATCTGATGGGTCTTCAGGTAGAGTTTACATCTGCTACGTTGTCTTTTCTATTCCATGATAATCTTTTGGAAAATGTTTTTTGGGGGGGTTGGAGTTTAAACGCATACAATCACAGCTAGTTTTTTTGTATCGTTTCTTGAAGCTTTTATATCCACTATGAGACCACAGCACTCTTGTAGGTGCACAAAATTGTATTTATTGTCTCGTAGTAGATACAAGCGCTTCCAGAAATGATTCCTTTTTTAAAAATTATCTGATACTACTTACATTTGATTTGTCTAACCATGTGTTGTATAAAACCAGCTACATGCTCCTCATTACTTCCATGTGTCAAAGGGGAGGTAACTATATTACTTCCACGTGTCAAAGGGGAGGTAACTATATTCACTACCATTATACTCTTTTCCAAATAAGTTGGTGTTGCCGAGGGCTCTCAGGGATTTCCCCCTTGCTGTGGAGCTATGAAGATATTTTGAGGTGATGATGATGACCATATGCCAAGTGATTGTATTTTGGGCTCCAATTTTGACCCAAATGACCATCTATAGCTGTGATTGTATGCCGTTGAAAGTAGTTTTCAAGATTATTTTTTGTCACGTACGGGGGAAAGATTCCCGCTGTGTTGGAAAACAATAATTCACTCAAGATTATTTGACTAATATCACGTCTTTATAGCATGAGGAGACCTAACACAGCTGTTGCACAGAAAAAAAACGAGAACTAGCTGGTACTGATTAACAAATGAAAATAGGTGTACACTGAATGTGCATCCTTGCATGACTGCATCAGAAAGGTAACGTCTGTGGATGTTGACAATGCGTGAACATTTGGCTCAGTGATCTGATGATATTCCACTGTATTCCACGTTCTCCTCGAGTCATACAACTTTTCAACTCCATTCTCTAATGAGATAAATTTGATGTCTTAAAAGATAAAATCACGGTTTGTTCACAAATTTCATGATCAAACATATTTTTCCTCAGTGTATGTACATTTTATTTTTCTAAGGAGATTGGGCAACAAGCTACATTATCCACATGTCCCACTTATTTAAAATATTCTCATCATTTATTTATGTTATCTCCATGTATTAAAAATCAAGATGGAAAAAATCCATATTTGTTTTTTTGTATTTTTTTTATCTTGCAGTTAAAAATACCAAAAAAAATGAAAAAGTATAAACAAAAAAAAAGAAGAAAATATTGAAATCCATTGAGACGTGCAGAAAATGTAGCTTGTTGCCAAATATACTTGTGTAGAAAAATCAAATGTACATACTTTCAGGTAAAAGGTTTGACCATGAAATATGTAAACAAACCGTGATTGTATGCCTAAACATTATACACTGGGTTTACCAAAGACTTGTATCTTCCAGATAATCTACACAATGTGAAAGTGAAGAAAGGAAGCAAGCCAAGCAGATTTTCATATAATCTGAATGGATAACATGGCCAAAGGACATTGTACATGTACGACTATAGCTGATATTGACTTCCGACTGTGATACAATGTGATTGTTTTCCCCGACTGTTTACTACAGTATTGTTAATTTTATTACTACTGGTCTAGTTTACTTAACTTGAGAATGTAAAATATTTAACACAGTTCAGTGTATATTATTACTGCTTTACATGTTTTTTATTTCTGGATAACAAATGGTTACTGTAAAATAAAATATTTGATGGCTATATTTTAAACAAGATTTAATTGTTTTGTTGTAAATATGCCATTAGTGTTGTTGATATGTCTATTATATGCTCTGATATTGTATATAAGTAATTCTCCTGTGGTGCTCTTTTAAAAATATTTTTGTGCCAGGGTATGAACCTGTTTTGCCGACTGTTTTATAACTAGTAAAGTCTTGTAGCCATAACTAGAGTAAAGTCCTGGGACCTTTGTCATCATCTGAACTTCGGTCACTTGCGTTAACAGATTAATGTAAATGGCTACTGTTCTTCCCGACTTTGTTTTGACCGTGAATAGCTATCTATTCCACGTGATTTTATCATCACATGACCTTTAACCTATTTTAATTGCATATCTACTTGAAAAGTATGACGTTTTCGGCAGCTGCGTAAAGCACATGTCGCCAGAACATCAATTTATCTTGACAGAAGCATATTTGCATGTGCAAAATTGGGTATGCACCTAAAATAATTGGTCGTAAACCGTCCAAGGACATGTGACTGAAGTCGAAGGAACAGTGTCTGAAGTCCCAGGACCTAACACCAACTAGGATTCATATTAGTTTCAGAGTTTTTTTACAACTTGTTTTTGACAGTTTTTGTTGTAAAAATTGTTATTTGCCATTGATAGTTGAACACATACCTTATATAAACAATAAATAGGACGACAGCTGAAAAGTGACTGCAGTCCCAGGACTTTACTCTACCTACTAATCTGAATTAAATGTAACTGTATTGAACTAGTAACAGCTGTCGCGTATGGGTGAAATATTTCCACTGCGACGTAAAAAATTCAATCAATAAAACTGAAGAGCTTCTAATCATGCTAATTCTTTTGAACTTGTGAACAATTGTAATTTGGAACTGTGGAAGACTACCATTTCTTTTTAAAGGAATACTACTTTAAAAAAATATACTATTGGTCTACCTTCATTTCATGTAAATTTATGGTTTTATAAGTAAGTTGTTTATATATCTTGTCCGTCCTTTGCAAGATTATCTCTTGCCATTAAAGATATGGCTGTGAATAAAATTAATTTGTCAGTTTTTGTGTTTCAACTCCCAAACTGGTTCCAAATATCAAACTCTGAGGTTACAAAATGTTTTGAGTACATGAACGTTATTTCGGGGGTTCATTTTCATGCTCAAGCTGAAATTTTATATGGGATTTGTGAACAAAACTTTAACATGTTTAAGTTGACTGAAATCTTATTAAAAACATATTTTGTAACATCGGGGCCAGATAGGTTGGTCTATGTGTAAATGTGTACCGTAATTACTCTAATAATTTGAACAGGAGAAAATAATTAAACTTGTAGCTGTTCGAATTATTAGAAAAATACATTTCTTTTTATTCGTTTTCATATAATTAGGGACAACCAAATTAAAGTATAAAATATAGTTGTAAATGAAACGTTAAATAAATGAAGGATTAAAAAAGAAAATTGTTTTTAAAATTGTTTTTAAAAATAAATGATTTGTGTTCCAATAATTAGAAAATTATGATAACAAAAAATTGCCATGTTCGTTTTTTTAGGGTAAGAAATTTGTTATTTTCGGCGATTGAGGCATTTGAACTATTAGAAGGTTCGAATTAGAAGGTTCGAATTATAAGGGTAATGACGGTAAACACATTCTCCAAGAAATATTTGTTTGAAGACATCCTCCCAAGACCAACACAGATCAATATTCAAGATGAGTTTAATGTTCATGTTGATGGACTATGTACATCGATAGAGATTATGATATTGACAACGTAATGTACACCTGTCAATCACAGTAGGCAATGCTGTAGTGGAGTTCACCGATTGGTTAGACTGCTGCCTGACTTGATACGAAAACAGAACAATGTTCACTTCAGTATCAACAGCAAGCTGTCTAAGGCCATGTACATGTAAATAGCAAGAGGCACAAATCTGTTGACAATACAAACATTGAAAATACACATGTATTACAAATTATGCGTTCCTTCAATATTATAATGTATTAAACTATAAACTCTTGCAGTTATTTACAGGCATCAAATATATATATATTTTTGTAAAAAGAGAAATCTGTTGCATACATTTGTATCGTTCATTCCATTTTTGCAATTTACCCTTATAAATAAACAAACAATAAAATGATCAATTAGTAAAATTAAACATGGTGTTAAAACAAATAATATAAGAAATAAATCAGCATTTGTCTAGTATTTTATGAAACTAATCAAACATGTCGGAAATCATATAAACCATATTAAATGATTTTGGATTGTGCATAACTTTGTGTTATGCAAAGAATTTATTTCTTTCAGATCTCTAATCTATTATATATGTATTCTTTATAGTCTTTATAATATGCATATACATTACAAATGACAGCAATTTTGGAATACATTAAATACTTTGTAAATAATTTGAATATATTTTTTAATAATTTGAAATCACAGTTGCTGTTGTAGTAGATAGTTTGTATCCAATCCACGGATACGTTGGGAATAAAGTCTTACTGAAAATAGCATCACAGCTACACAACAGTGCATTTCATGTACAACATGAGAATTGAAAAACTGATAGCAAGTTATCAATTTCGTTAATCACTAATGGGACTTCAGTGGGATGGCGTTCACACCATGGTTGAAGCCAAAAATCCCTGGAGAATATGTATAGAGATTACCGAGATGTCAGTTGTAGAGATCACTAGCTTTGCTGTAAAAACTGGTGTCTTTTGACATGGAGAAAGACTTCCAGTCTGTAATGTATCCGATTTCACACTTGTAGTTACAAATACAAACTTGTGTTGAATGCAAATTTGTGATAGTACTCACTGGGAATCATCCGTTTGTTCACCATATGGATGCCTTCTAGGGCTTGTGTTGCTTTCATGGAATTGCAGTGTTAGTGTTGCACAACTGGAAGCAGAAACAAACTTACATGGTTGCTAGAACAATGCAACTTGCAGGGAACAAAATTACACACTTGAAAGCAGAGTTCCTTGGTTTTGTATGGAGTCCAGATCACAGATTCATAAAGGCTTGTATTTGATGTGAAGTCAGATCATCACAATGTGTAGTGTACATAGCACCTGGTGACGAGGATGACGTGAAAGTTGACGGGCGACGATGACACACGACGACTAAGTACTGGTACATCAGGCTGAGTTTTGGCATGCCTGGACACGAAACTTTGACAGAGCTACGGATGACGGGCTTACGACATATTGCTATTCCCCGACGAAGCTGGACGAAGGACTGCCGTTGACCGTGCCACAGCGGACGTAAAAGTTTGGTGATGATATTGAGTACTCCTGTGCTTTTGTTTCCGTGTAGACGAATCTCGATGAGCACATACAAATTGTGTGAAACTGATTGCCTTTGTCAATTGCGTGATATTAATGTGATGTGATGTCATGTTCATATTTCATGCCAATGTTAATCAAGATGGCTTTCGATGATGATGCATTGAGGTGACATCGTGTCGGGAGTGTTTGTCATTCTAACGAGTGACATCTCAGGAGTATTTGTCTTCTTAATGAGTGACATATCAAAGTGTTCATTGTAATGAATGACATATCCAGTGTTCCGAGTGATGTCATGTTAGAGCATCTTTCTGTTGAGTGACACGTTGAGGTGTCATTCCAATAAGTGATGTCATGTCGGAGGGTCATTCTAGTGAGTGATGTCATGTCAGAGTATGTCACATTTAGTAGAGGCCAGTAGGCTGCTTCAGCTGTTTCTGTTTCCAATTAGGAAGTTTGTAGAACTCATCCTTAGCCATTTCAAACATTTCCTGCAACGGAGGAACATGTTATTTTTATTTGATATTTTATTTACTTTTACTGGTTGGGAAATCTCACTATTATAGGTTGTTTAAATAACAGTACAGTAAGTTAATTCCCACATGAAATTTAATATAATCTATCTTCTGGTACCCAGTTTTTCAAACTAATAAGCTTATATTCACCTCACGAAATAAATAAATTGAAAGTTAAATTGTACAAATACAATCATTTTATATCACAAAATAAATAAATTGAAAGTTAAATTGTACAAATAAAATCATTTCTAAATATCCAACAATATCTATTATTCACATTGTGCATAGTGTACTTTGTACAGAGTTACCTACACCACATAAGAAAATGTCGGGTGAAGTCTAAGGGATGCAAGTGTGACAGATTACCTGGAACGTATCGTCATCCAGATACCATTCTAGTTTGGACGGATCGACTCCCTCTGGTAGGGGGCGCTCCACTAGCTCGTCCAGTGTGTACTGGGTCTTCATCAGTCGAGCCAGCATGTCGCTCACTAAGTCGCAGTAGTTGTCTTTCTTCCCATCCTGAAATCGGAACAAAATGTAAACTGAGATGACCCTCTTTCTTGAAAATAGCAATGCTATAAAGATGGTCACAATGTTACCAATACACACAAGAAGACTCGGACTGTACGTACAGCTTTAACGATGTCCCGGACAGTCTCATCTACAGTCCAGTAAGGGAACAGGTTGGTGAAGGACTGAGGCTCTACACCGGCAGACACCAGGTACGCCGGAGGAGGCTTGCTGCCGTTCTTCTCTGTCGCATACAAAAACATGATCGCGTCAAGCACAGGACATTCACGAGACTGGAGAACATCCAGACATTTGTATAATGTATGACTATTTTCTGTTTTTAAATTTTTTATTTTATTTATTTGGGTTTTAAGTCGCTTTCAAGATTCTTTCACTTATAGCACAACTTGTCAGTTTAGGGCAGGAGGAAACCCGCAACATCTGTAGTGCTGAATGTTTCAGTAAACCTGCGAGCATCGGCTGGTACTGACAAGACCAAGGATGATAACTGCATTGCCACTCTACAGACATCGCATCCTATCAATATCGCGTCAGAAAGGTAACTTTCGCGAAGATTGATGCCGGGCCCCCAGCGCGAGATTTGAACCTGGAACCTTTGGCTCCGAAGTCCAACTGTTCTACCACTGCGCTACCACCCACCCCTACAATGTCATAATAGTAAGTCGTCTAGATTTACGAACACTAGATCGCTGACGGTGTTTGCTTTGAGATCAATATTGTCTTAACGTTTCTGCAAAGGTTAAATAAATATTTTGACAT
Source organism: Lepetodrilus schrolli (assembly GCA_032361225.1). Taxonomy (NCBI): domain Eukaryota; kingdom Metazoa; phylum Mollusca; class Gastropoda; order Lepetellida; family Lepetodrilidae; genus Lepetodrilus; species Lepetodrilus schrolli. The sequence continues at coordinate 2,637 of JAUTBT010053631.1, read as the reverse complement.
GCTTACGGTATTTAATCCCATAAGTACATTACTACATTTATTATTAGAAACTATCGGTAATGTAAATTTATGAATATATTTGCATGTATTAATAATATGCAATGGTGATAGAAGTATAATTAGTTAATATGGCATTTGTATCATAATTAGTAAATACATGTTTTTATTGTGTACATCTCATTCGATCAGATTAAATAGCACTATGCATTTGAAATAAATGGAATATATAAAAACAACACATTTCTGGTTATCATGTAGATTCATGTATAAGTGATTAAAAGGCATAATATGAACGTGTTTAGGTAGATGGTAGTCAAGTGTAGCATCGCATAATTGCATGTTGATTTACCATTAGTAGTTTACATCCTGACTCACAGAGCCAAGACTTATAACAAGCATAACGGTCACAGTCTGTACAGCAGCATAGCCACAACGTAATGCTACCGCTTAGTATATCTCAATGTGAACGGCCCCTTCTGTGTATGTGGTGCTGAGGATCGGGAATTCATTGATTTGTTTTCTCGACGTGTGTGTGAATTTACTTCAGCAGAGGAACTGTGCAAGTGGTTTAGTTTTTTCTTCTTCTTTGGCAAACCATCCTCTGCTATGTTCTTGACGCTGAGCGTAATGCCGCCAGTCTTCAGGACAAAGTTCTGATACATATGAGATGGAATCGTCTCGTGGCAATTAATCCCGTTACGCAATTCACCTCGGGTTGTTTGACTGTTTTCCTCGGGCGAGTTAGTATCGTTGTTTGGAACATTCACTGCTGACATTAGTAATGCTCTTTTAGACAGCAGGTAATCCGTCATGAGATAATCCTGGAAATCGAGTCTCATTTCTAGAACAGACTTTGAGACATCGTGGAGAACAGAGGCAGGCATGCCGGAAGTCACATACCTTACTTCCGGTTTGTCTTTGTATACTAGCACGAAAGGAGCAGAGTATGAGCTGTCTGTGTTCATTGTGCTCATTGCTTGCATGCACTCGTGTACTGTCAATATTCCTGGATTTCGCGAAGCCATGATTATGTTTTAACAACCAATGCTCTTGGTTTAGTGTTTTTAAATTAAAAACCCATTATTTTCAGCATTATCACCAGTAGTATACTCCCGTTACATGGACACAAGACACTGATAAAGCTCCTGGATAAACGGGCTCTTACGTCGAGTGCATTTACGTCACAGTTGTCGTATTGGACTCCATCACGTGGGAAACTATAGTTGGTTGTCTTGTTTGTCCAAAGGATTTCCCGTCTCAAGGTCGTCAGTTCCACAATGGTTTAGGTTAATGTCATCACATCACACATCCTCTGTGGAACACACGTGTCCACCTCACATCCTGCCATGTACGTGTATCACACTGCAGGATGTTTTTGTTGACACGTAAGGTATTTGGACTTAGCAAACAACTTGCACTCAATCTCTCCTTATAGTAAACGTACCACGAGGCCGCTGTAATCCAGCGACTCCCTCGCGGAGAACAGGTAAACCCTTGTGATCAAAGGGTGGTCATTAGCCCTCTTACTTCGTGTCATTCGCGACCCATGACAACCCGCCTGATCCGGATTAGGTCAACTCTCAGTTCTCTTTCTCTCGCCTTCTGACAATGCACACTTTCATTATACCTCACCCTGGTATGTATTTCACTCGACGGGCAATCACTTCGATATGTAATAACTACGTTTAGATGTGTTCTTTCTTAAAGAAAACACGATTCCGTTTTACATTTGCGTGAGCTTTCCTACGACCAGTTATCGGTTTAATCTGCAGCAACCACAATAACGCTTTTAAACAAGCCGTACGTTAATGCGACATATTTGATTTCCTTTTGTTAGAGATTGCATTGTATCAAACAATGAAGACAAGCACGAAATTCCACAATTTTAGCATTGATATCGGTAAAAACCAATGTAAATAATTCCCTTTGAATCATTAATCCAAGTGATTTGAAATACTTATATGTCAATGTTCGTGTAACAGTGGCTTTGGCAGTGCGCATAAAGGATAATTTGAGATTAAGTCAATAGGATTTGGTTGTAAGAAAGTTTGAGATATGAAGCTATCAGATGACAGTGACGCTGATAGTTTAACCTTCCGCATTGTCACAGTCAGATTGACAGAGATGATGACACTTGTCATCTGACACATGTAATACAGTTTGCGTAGTCTGACAGGTAATATGCGTCTCCTGACGCAGGTAATATACTAGAGAAATATACTTGTGCACAATCCAATACACGGTATTAGATGTTTTTTTAAGCCATTAGACAAACATGGCAATCATCTGGTATGTGATATGAACAATTTGTATCTACAGTTTTGTATAGATACTGTGTAGTACAATAGTAATACTACTACTACTACTACTACTACTACTACTACTACTACTACTACTACTAATACTACTAATACTAATACTAATACTAATACTACTAATACTACTAATAATAATATAATACCGTAATTACCCTAATAATTGAAACAGGAGAAAATAATAAAATTTGTAGCTGTTCAAATCATTAGTAAATAAATTAACGACTTTAAAAAAAATTGACTTTTTTATATATGTTTTTTTTTAAATGATTGTGTTCGCATAATTAGAAAATTCTATGAAAAAAACATGGTCATGTTCGTA
>JAUTBT010053620.1:0-15558 GCA_032361225.1 Lepetodrilus schrolli | reverse complement strand
CGGAAACTAGATGTGCTAATCGAGGGCATTTAATATATGTTTACAATTTGTAATAAGAATTATTCTTAAAGTTGTTTATTTTCCTTTGTGGTATTTATCTATGCGTGAAGCGGTTTACAATTTACTGACCTGCATGTATTCCTACGCCTAACTTTATATAATATTCATTCACACGTTGATGTTTTCTTCTAATAGAGAAGTATTTAAGCTTGACATTAGATGATACAGAGATGGTAATCTTGTGTCTTTATATATCGTCTATATCCTGCACTTAGGGATAATATCTATGTGTTAGCCTCGCTGAAGCTCGTATAATACAAAGATTATCCCTAAGTGCAGGATATAGACGATATCCAAAAACACTTAGTTAATAATCTCTATGTAATGCACATGCGAATCTAGTAGAGATCCTAAACTTACATGTGCTTTCTGAACAGGCTTGTTTGATTGCCAGTTAATGCATAATTTATTCATGAATGTCAAGGTTCATGACCCGAGAAGTTGATACATATTTTAATATAGAAACTATACGTATACTAGTAGTTTACTACTGCGGCTAATTCAAAAGGCAAATGCATATGCAATGAGATATCCATATCTATCTACATTTGATTGACAAATTCAAGGGTGCCTATAGTATATTCAACGCCGAAAGAAAGTCATACCGTATTTGCTTTCGGAGAATACACGTCTTATCATTTTGAACACTTAGCACGTGTAACACAACTTCAATTGCTGTTCTTGTAATATAAAAAGTTAATACAATATTATCAAAAGTGAAATACAATACGACTCAACCCTTCCTGGGCCCCGTTGCTTAGAACAATTGTAGCTACGCTTGATTGTAAGACAAATTCTAGGAACCTACTACAAATGCAAGTTTGGTTGCACGAAACACTTTTATCAATACAATATCAATACAATATAACCATATTCTCAAGTATTGTAGCGATAAAAGTGTTTCATGCAGTGAACGTACTCTTGTAGCTTGTTCCTAACATTGTTCCAATCAATTGTAGCTACAACTTCTCTAAGCAACGGGGCCCAGGAAGGGTTGAGTCATATTGTATTAACCTGATATGAGAAACGCCAACGGGCTGTACTAAACGGAGAAAGGACCATAGTGCAACCTTAACTTCTACCTATCGTCATAGTAACCCCAAAATGTATTATCGTTCTAAACGTGAACCAGTATATGAGTAATCATACATATAAGAACATCAGCACAATCAATATTTCTCAGAGGCAGCACTAACTCAGTCTGTATCACACTGAGAACATAATTATTATGGTGATGACAGAGTTGTGTATTCCCTTTTTACACCAGGAATTACGCTGATGGCTAATTTTCATGTTTTTTTTGTATTCCACCCAAAACTGCAGGTTTATAGTTCATAATGTTACATACTTGCTAACGGTGCGACAGTAGTAAATTTTATAATGTCAGATGATTCTCTGAATATCTATTGTACGTGAAAGGATAATTTAGTGGCCAATTAATTCATGTCGCCGCGACCTAGTAATGGTACAACCGATCGAAGGAATCCGAAACAAATCATCGTAAATGACATGTGGGGGAAATAGTGATGTTAAAAGGCTCATTGCGCTGCAATGTTATATTACTTTGACAGTAACAAATACATGATGGCTTGTCCTCAGATACGAAACAACATATTGCAGATAGATATCATGAATTGCAATTTTATGATTTATTATTTAAACCCGAGTTCATTTCATTAAACAAGGGAAGTAACTGAAGAGAATCCGACTAATACATTCGGCCTACATTCCAATTATTTGTCTGTTCATTCAATAATTGATACGATACCTCTGTAACCGTTATCAGCGATATTCGGGTCAATGCAGCCGTTATTGTAACAGTACCTGCATTATGTTACTTGCATTGCAGATTAGTCCACAGAAACTCGATGAAAAACATGAATAGTTAACCATTCTGACATTTACGTATACCAAACCTGCAGTCACAGTACAACGCAAACGAAGCAAGGAATTGATAACAAAACCAAAGGCGATCGAATGCTGGTTCTTGGCACTAGTAACGTACTCGTTTCCATAAATAAAAACGTTATTGAAATCCACCCGAATAAGTTCATTTAAGTACGCTAATATCGTGACATATGTACTATATAGTGACATAACAATCTGATAATTATTGCAAGAGTTATTACCCTTGTATCTACCAGGGGGCGCAATGTGCCCTAGACTGTATTTCAACACTAAAGTCAAGACAAACCAGTTTTTTCCCACGCTTAATGGTCAGTATAAGCTACCCAGAAGCTATGCTGAGGCAGCGTTTTTGTTACAAAGCTATATTATTATTAATTCATGACATGGTAAACATCTTGAAATCGTATTGATTTAGCAGAACATTGCTTTTCCCCAAGCTTTACAAACACTTGTGGGTTTTCATTCTCCTCAAAATTGGCTCCTAAATAAATAACGTGTTATCGTGCATCTATTATGTGCAAGCTTTACCATGACTGGAATGTCATAATGTGTTGGATTATATGTCTTGCGTTTAGTTAAAATATAGCACCAAGTGTGTATGTACCTAGCTTTATAAATCATACGTCTTCATTGAACCACAATGTAGACGAAGTCCATATTACTGAAGAAACCATGTTCATACAAGACCCCATAACCATAATTAAGTGCCCCGACCTTTACGTATTACCGTCATGCACGCCAGTAGGTATTGTTAACAAGTTTAGTACTTAAGCAAAATCGAAGTGGTAACCTTAATCGAAGCTAAGTATGCATGAAAAACACCACACGTATGGAGACAGTCTCGCATATACTGGACAACACAGACAATACATTAGTTACACCACAATGCATGCATGCTAGAGCACACACGATGCCTAAAACTAAACAATAGAGACTGACAACCCCCCAGTCATGAAATTATCACTATGGATGCTGCCGAGGTAGGTTCGTGCACGTCTATGACATGGCATCTGGTAACAGCTGCTGTCAATATTGGAGGAATGTGATAGTCTACGTACACTGGATTGTTCGAGGAATGGCGCAGCATATCGCGTGCTAATTGATCGCACTGTTTACGACTTGGTCTGATCAATGCTTATCAAACTCCTGTACACGTTTATCATATACACAAAGCCAGCACGGTGGAGCATGAGGGGGTATGGGGAGTCATACATTCATACATGGAACTTCCTTATTGAGTTCATTTAACCAGGGAAATATTCCACCAATGTTACATATTGAATTGGATACAAATACCATGTTCATTGCCATTTCAATGGTGCAATACACGACAAGAAACGCATGTTTACTAATTGTTGTTCGTGTACATCTAACACGTCATTTGTCCTTGTGTCAATTAATATGTCATTTCGAACAGAATTATTCACACACATGTAAGAGGTTTCTACTTTTGTTCAAGGTTTCATTTCACGAAGCTCTCTTATCCACTACGAGTCCACAGTGCCAGATCGCCGTGTATAAGAGATCGCTACGAGAACGCTATAGTCTCGTAGTAGATACGAGAGTTTCGCGAGACGATACCCAGTATATTATAATAAAGTTCTGGAATTAAAAATGTACGCACGCGAATTAAGTTTGATTTCAATAACATTGGTTTATGATAACTGTGCCTTGCTTAACCAAACAGATGGATCTCTGAAAAATTGCTGATCTAGAAAGAAATTTAATGAAGCGTCAAAGTAGTCAATACTCGCAGATTTATTATAGGACATTATGCTCACATTCAGTAACATACCTCACAGTTCTGAATGGGGTGCAACACCATTATAATTGCGCGCTTTTCAATTAACTAACAGTAATTACAGAGCATTGACATTTTGCTCAACTGTAAACGTAGAGAAATTGATACGCCTTGCTTGAGGTTGAACACTACACACATCAACATCAACAGCTAATGATACACTGTATTGGAATGGCTATTCAACACATGGTGTACCAGAATGATGCCATCAACATGAATGACCATAAAAGGAACGACAGTGACCGAATTCTGAAAAAGAGTTCAAAAGAAAAAATACATACTCGCACAGAAACATACCACGGTGCACACACATACACGCGCACACACACACTGTCTCTATTATATTTGTTCTCTCTCTCCTCTCTATTTCTCTACACCCCCCTCTCTCTCATATATATAATCTATCTGTGTGTGTATGTGTATATCCTCCCCACTATCTCTACCTAACTTTGACTTACAACCAAGTGTAGCTACAACTGTTCTAAGCAACTGGGCCCAGGATCGTGCGCGCATTTTTCATACAGGCATATCAGTGTTAACATTATCTGGCATTAAGGAGTTAACGAACAAATTAGAAATGTTACGTTAGATTTACGTCATCACGTATTCCGTAAATTTCCGATCTCTTAAAAATAAAGTCTTATTTTCAGCAAACCATCATGTGACTTAAATATGGGGTTAGACATATATGTACTACCACATATGGTTGGCAACTTTTGAGGTATCAATACAAAGTACATTCACTTAGGAGGCATCCGTAGAACCTCATGTTTTTGTACACGACGTTTCGTACAGTAGAGTCCTGTGTCATCGTGTACCAATCAGCGTAACTAAGGTAATCTTTACTCCAAGCATAGCCATTTATATACGATATCACTGCTAAAGTTGGAGTTACTGTTTCCTGACAGATGCCCCATTTTGTATAGGCGGGCCCAGGTCGATTAGTAACGTCTTATCTACTAAGTATATATCACTTATGTCAGGTAAGTAAACGTGAAACTACGGATATTTCACGAGACACGAGGAATGAGTAGCTTTTTGAAAACACAAACCAATTTTGTAGACAAATCAATTGCAAATTATAAGGTCAACCAGCTGTAATTGTATGCAATTTAAAGGAATCATATATTCGAACATATTGTTTTCTTTACTATACGAAGGAATCTGTATTATAGCAGTAACCGGGGGTTACATCCAAGGCAATATACCTACATGGCTGCACCATTTACATACGTTTCGTTTGCTTAAATTCTTATGTATGGATGGATACTAATAGTACGAGTTGCAGACCTCAGTTAAAAAAAGCCAAACATAGACTATGGTTAATTATGAAATCTATTGTTCTTTTTCTGCCCAGTCTTTGTTACACCATCTGGCAAATGTATATACTATTAGTCGAACAACTTAGAATCCTTCTAAACTTGTTATAGTTTAATATAACACAAGATGTTAATGTAATTGATTGAACAATGTGACAATTTTCTTCGCCACCAGTCATCCCCCAGTCCCCACCTGGCGCCAGATTTTATTACCCGATTACCTATGTGACGTCTATATAGTGAATACATACGCTGCTCTTGGGTTGCATAGCAAACAGTACTGAACAGAGGGTACACCACCACGTTCTATCATGTGCCCGAGCGGAGTGATCGATTCATTATCATGGACGCGAAGCGGTATCGATTCGGCCCGTAACGCGTCCAATACGTATTACATACACTACTTTAGAGACAATTGAAGAAGTTATTGTCAGCTACCAACTTTTATGACTGCAGCTTCTGACATTTGTGACTCCGCTCTACGTAGCCTTCCACCAAGAAACAAAATGACCTCCGGAATCGTATAGATTAAATTATAGAGTTGACGCCACGACAATCCAACTTGACTGTGCTGTGGTATATATCATATATTTAATCTGTCCATCACTTCAATGTATATTAAATGTTAACATGGGTGCATTTATACATTCTGAGCATATAACCACGTTAGACTTAATATTATTTCCCCTACATTGTCGCATTTTGAACTAATATGTATGCAAGCTGGATGGATACAATGATGTCGTCGTTTGAAACATAAGATTAAAAAAAAAAAGCAATAATATTGAGTTAAATAATAATATTATATGTCTTTAAAAGTGCTTTTAACAATTTTTTGTTCGCTATAAGCATTCGAATGTAGTAAATATACATCGACATGTAAAAATGTATTTTACAAAATTCAATAAACTCAAATTGTTTTACAATGAAACAAAAACATAAAATGTAGATATGCAAGGTATGTGGCGAGATGTGTTGACAGCTGGTTGAACATGTCTACAATATAGATTATATATACATAATTTAGATGTACATGGAATTTAACAGTAGTAATTTTGGTATGGTTTGGCTGTAACTATTTTATCGTGTGGACGACATGCACAGTATCTATATGGTAATGAAGATCTCAATATAAGAAACGAATGTATATTGAACACAAAGGTCTCTCAAAGTAGACATCTGACACAGGATATTGATCGATAAAGCTTATGTTAATTGTCTACCATATTCCATAATACACGATGAACACACGTATCAATTTTAGTCTGTGCAAAACGATGAAAGCAAGACAGGAACATAAATGTTGGATGGAGTGTAGGGCTAAGGGCAGTTGTCTTGGTTTCCCACCACATTTTGGCTGGTATCAGGGAAGACTAGAAATAAAATAGAAAACTGCTGGTGTTTACAGACAATATACCTATGTGTAGTAGGCCATGATGTAGGTTGTAACATGACAGACTTGTATGTAGTACGCCATGATGTAGGTTGTAACATGACATACTTGTATGTAGTAAGCCATGATGTAGGTTGTAACATGACATGCTTGTATGTAGTAAGCCATGATGTAGGTTGTAACATGACATACTTGTATGTAGTAGGCCATGATGTAGGTTGTAACATGACATGCTTGTATGTAGTAGGCCATGATGTACGTTGTAACATGACATACTTGTATGTAGTAGGCCATGATGTAGGTTGTAACATGACATACTTGTATGTAGTAGGCCATGATGTAGGTTGTAACATGTATAGTGTGTTTGATTAAGCATAATTGAGGTATACCAATAAGGCAATATTGGAATTATAAACAGGGTAATATTGCATGCTGAACCAAAAGCAAAGGGTGGGCTGAACATAACATGGTATCATTCTTTAAGGGTGTAAATAACACTGGACAATATAGTAATACCATACTTACAATTTCTTGTCCATATATGAATTATTACACAAAATCCAGCACACCTTGCACATGAAAAAAGGATATCCCCATTCTATAATGATCTTGGCATATTTTCTGATGAAGTTTTCTTCACTAAAAATGAAGAGGGATCGGTTGCTTGTTGCCGCCATTCCTGGTAAACTAAGATGAGCTGCTCGACGGGAAAGATGACCTAGTGATCCATCGAAGGGGCCAGAATAACCATCATCGTCTCCATCCCTGTTGCTGGCTTGAAATGTTGCCATCCTAAAACAACACAAAACACAATATCACGTTGGAGCCGTCGACACGTACGTATCGCCATTAGAGCACACGATACACCATCGTGCAAAGGGTTCTGGACACAGATTCCAACCTCTAGCTCATCACCAGAGCCAAACCGGCAAGAATGGCGGCGGCAAATTCACCAGTATATCCTAATAACGTGTCTAGTTTGTTAAAGTCTCTCTCACGGCCGCCATAAAAGCAGCCGATGCACTTCCAACCCAGGACTGTATACACACGGACCAATCCAGCTCGCGATATCCTCGGCCTACGTATTGAACGTCCACTTGTCGTCAGAAGCAGAGAAGGACTATTTACAGTTGAACGTCAAGCGTTGTAATCAGGAACTTATCTCGCGAAAATGTCAGCCCGGCATAAACATCGTCTGCGAGTTACCAGGAGCACGGAGAATCACTAGTCTGCTGCCATTCTCTGGCAGCGCTACGATGAACACGTTTCATGGATAATTAATGTTCCTATTGTTAAATATATATGTATTGACAACCACGAACCGAACTTGCTAGAACCAGTCGGACTGGCACCGGAAATATATTGAGTTCAGATGTTGGGAGGTATACCACGCTGACGTCACAGCACGAACTCTGACACTAGAGAAAGGACCCGGTTGGACCCCATGTCTTTAGGAAAGGGTGCATAAATGACTGCTTAATAATGCTAATGAGCACGAATCCCCCGCGACTCTGTAGACACGCCTCTGGCTAGATATCCCATTGAAAAGAGCCCCACAGATCAATCTTACGTTCGACCATGTCCTAATTATGCCACAGCTGGCCATGTGATGCTATGCATGCTCACATTGATGTCACCTATTGAAGTATCCCTGCATGTTAAATATCGCTATAGCTATCTGTTTCTCTCTATCTCTCACACGCTCTCTCTCTCCCACGTTATCATGTTGTCTCCAGCTATCTATGCATGTGTATTGATTTTTTTTTCGGCCTGCAGTACACTAGGTCTACCGTTATAGAGAAATCACACACAATTTGAACCTATTTACCCCAAATCAATACGACTGTAATTTAAATTAACTCACGGACACTGTTACGGCATCATTCACCAACAAACCAAAAGGAAAATACCAGTCTAGTACCGGAAGTCGCCATTTTGTTTGGCTTTAGCTTGTGTACGCGGTACGACTAACGCTACATGCATTTATCTTACTATTGATTATTGAGTGTCAATATCGCAATCCAATCCCTGAATGAATTGGAGGAGATATTTTGGGAATTTAAGCGGGCATGTATTTCAAACGACAGTTGAGCGATCCGTGTTGTCTTGTGTTCGTTGAATCCCATTGCCAGGTTCGATTACTGATGTAATGGATAGGAATTGGGGATAGTGGGTGTATGCAGACCATGAACTGACTCAGAATGGTGTTACTTGGTAGGATGGCTTCAGGATATTTCATTGACGGGACAGTGTAAGCCTGGTAGCAATGGCGCACCCTTATGCATGTCAGCCAAGCATGTCATCAGGAAATTAATTAGAATAACAGGTAGTGATTTCGACCCGAGTAACTAGAATGAACTCGGTAAACGGCAAAAACTTTAAGAATACATTCAACATTTAAGAGCTGACAAATGAAACTATGCTACGCCTAATACTTATCACTCACTGGCATCCATCAAAGACATTCTTATTAAAAATGAAGCGATACCTCATATTGTCTTCAGCGAGTTTTGGATTCCCGATCATATTTGGGTAATTTGTGGTCAACGGACTAAGACCTACATATATATATATGTGTGTGTGTGTGTGTGTGTGTGTGTGTGTGTGTCCAAATGTTATCGTTTAAGCACCAGAGCTGTGATTCCCGACAGAGTCGTACCGATTGCCACGGCGCACATTGAGGTACACGCAAGTTCCTGCTATAGTAACAGTACAGTCTACACGCACCGATATAGTCCGAACTACAGTTCGACCCTTTCGTGAGACACAATCTCAAGATGTTACAGAATGTGTCGCACAGGGAAGGATGCTGACTTGATAGTGGGCGTGGCCCGTGTAGTGACCACTGCCCCAATACTGACCACTGCCACACCATTTACACTGTACTGACCGCGGTCACTGCATAATTGGATATTTACTAGTGATAAATGCTGTAAACTTGGCATTGTATGAGATTTAGGGGTATGTAGTGCAATGGTGCCGATCCATACTTATACTTTATGTATACACTCGATTGTAAACATTTCGTAAAGTCAGAATGGTGATCACTATCCTCATCTCGATTGTAGATCCTGGATCGAGCCCCTGAACTGTGATAATTGACCGAAATCGTAAAACCTATCCTGAACATTTTACACGGATTTTTATAAGAGTTCCACTGGGCTCTCCTATACGAAACGCAACCTTTTCTAAGATTGGCCTCAACTTCGATGTCTAAGGTATGGCTACGGTTGGAGTTAATGCTACCCTAGACGTGTAATAGCTTATCGACATGAATTGTTACACAACATTCCCATGAAGTGTAATAAATCCTACTGGCCCAAATGGGATCCCGGTCTGCTTGTAATGACATAAACTGATAAACAATTTCTTTATCGAAGGAGGAAAACATGTGGGTGTTAATCTCGTTTTATATGCAGGTATTACAATATGGTCAATTATTACAATTCAGCATGACTCTACGGGTTAGCAGCAATGAAGGTTTTAACAAAACCTGTACAAATTGCGATATCCAACAAATATACACAATTAATGACGCTTCGTATTTCTAAAGAAATGCAACGATCTCCACCAAAGCACCAAGTGTCCGATGGGTCACTATGAATAGAGGTATTGATTTCAAGTAATTAAAAATCACACATTGTTCCTGACACGACGATCAATACGATAACAACTTGTTCCGTTTAAATGAATACGTCCTATAAGGAACACACAGCCATACCTTCATACGCCGACCGCATTATTCTCATTACTATACTGCTCGCATTAATTTAGAGATATATAGTATATCACTCGAAAGGTCGGCAGGTGTCCGACTAAGATCCAAGAACTTAGACGATGTTCAATAATTTTTGCTGTGGCTTTTCTTAGATTTGTGTAAATAGTGGTCGTTTCATAAATGCCTGAGTTCAGTGAAAAGATCATACCACAGTTTAAAGTTCTTATGATGTCTCATATCTGACGTGATGAGTATGCAAACGGTAAAACCCAAGGAGTTATATCGTAAACAGTCTGATTAATAGCTATACAGTGTGACTGAGTCATATGAGGGATTGGTGGATTGCAATGGAAGACAAAGATTGAAAAATCAATGATAAACATAACTGAAATGGACTTGATTATGACGATGCCTACTATACTGTCTATACAGTGGCAATACAGTTACCATCGTCTTTCAGTACCAGCCGATGCTCGCAGGTTTACTGAAACATTCAGCGTTACGGATGTTGCGGGTTTCTTCCTGCCATAAACTGACAAGCCGTGATATACTAGTAAGTGAAAGAATCTTGAAAGCGACTCTAAATGCCAATTAAAAAATACATAAAATTATGCTTGGCCCATACGACGTAGTGATACACATCTGGATGTCAGCTACACCATGCGGAATAAAACACCGTGCATTCATATATAATATACTATACCGGGCCAGAGCCACTGTAAACATACCTAAAACGTGTTCGTTATTGGGCCAAATTGGACACAGATATACTGTATAATTAACCTAAGATAGACGCTAATAATAAGCTTAACAGTGATGCTGTCGGCTGTTGGAAATACTAATCAAATAAGATTCAACAGTCATCGTCTTAATTTGTAAATATATTAAAGAATAAAACCAATACCATACAATGAAAATGAAATCATGAACGTGAACATACATTTCTGATACATCTCCTCTACTGTAGTCTCCTGACCAACAAACAAGCCTTAAAGATTCGCAGTTTTCTACATGAAACATTTGTAAAGTACCCATACACATTGGAATAATTTGGAGATATTCTAATATTTTAGCAGCAAACTCTTCACTGGACATTACTCAACCTGAGGATACTCAATTTTCATACGGGATAACAGGACGACGTGAGTATAGTGGAGGTATTAGGCTGGGAACTGAGTAGACCTATGGGTACCAAAATGTTCAGTAGAGTCCACTCTACCAGAAAAATCATGTTCCTATTTAAAAGTGGTCAAATGGAGCTGTTTCCATGGTAACATACCAAAAATTAGGGACCAGCATGTAAAACAGTTGACTATATCTCACTCACTTTTTTAGATAGATATTTGGAATTGGTACCATAATTGAGCTTATAGCATATCAAATGTGAATGCACAATGCATGTCATATTTATTTAATTTGCATATTAATTAATTTTTAATTAGATTTCTAAATTTTGTGAAAATATTCATAATTAACCACTTTCGAACACTGTGGAAACCACAAGGGTGGTACATTCAAGTAAAACAATACACCAATGTGTTCCACAATCAAAGAAGATTATTGTAATATCAAATGTATTACTTTAAAATACGCAAAAACTGGCACTAGAGACGTTTCTATGGCAACATATACAAAATAGAGATTGACATTTCTCGCTCAGTTTTGGAGGTAGAGGCATGAAATTTGTACCAAAAATGGAACTTATACATAGTGTATTACTAATTGATATGCTATGCCTGAAATAGAAAATATTTCATTTTTATTTTAATAGCCGCTAGGACACCTGATGCCTACTAGCACCCCGGAGGAATCCGTAAAAGGAGATTCGACATTATTAGCTGTGGGAGAAAACAGTAAGACGGAGAGACACACGCGACGACGGGTGTTAATGGACCAAGGGTAATACATAACCCAACAATATCGTAATCCTTTCCGAATACCGATCGTTTCTGCACTTCCACCGCAGGAGACAAATAAATACAGGAACCTTGATGGGTCTCGAATCGAGTTCTTTGTATATAGATCTATATGTATTTGGCAATATACAACGGAAATGATCAGTGGAATAAAGTGCATAACATGTTAATCTACAAAGATCAATACCAACGCACAATGCAGCTGCGTAAAGACATTCACATTTGGTAAATAGAGAAAGGGAGTAATTGACTTCATCTACGTCATACCCAGATTAAGGGGAAAAATACCACCCAACGGCAGAGAGAGAGCGAGAAAGCGAGAGATAGAGAGAGCGAGAGAGCGCGAGAGAGAGAGCGCGAGAGAGAGAGAGAGCGAGAGAGAGAGAGAGAGAGAGAGAGAGAGAGAGAGAGAGAGAGAGAGAGAGAGAGAGAGAGAGAGAGAGAGAGAGAGCGAGACCCGATATTCTTACAAGACACGGTTATTAATATACTTGTTATAGCTAAATCAGTTTCCATGACAACGCCAAAGCTGACTGTGATTTCCCTTAGGTGAAATTTCCTATGATGATAGCACTTAATCTTTCTATTTGGACTTTTTTTTCTATATTCTATGCTAGCAATACGAGAGAATCAGGCGAAATGTCAAACTAACAGTGGGAATGATAATCGGGAGCTGTGAGATAGTGGACATATAATAAGGCGTGTACAACGAACGTATATTTGGGAATCAAAACCACGAAACGTCAGCTGATATATGATAACTATTAATGAGACATGAGAAAAATATGAGAAAGAGAAACAATATAAGAAAATAACAAACACATAATTATGTATACTTTTATCTAAACATTTGACTTGCACGTACATGCATTTTGAAGAAAATTAATAAAAATAAGTACTTGTATGGGAGCAGACTACAATTTACCATCACAAACGGTATCCAATTGTAGTTCATTCAATCAGTAATTATAGGTGTTTCTGGTTTTCTTTTTCAAAGGTCTCAGTTGGATGGTTTGGGTATGTTATGTAATACAATTGGTGTTTTTCTTCAAATAAAAGGACCATCTTAGCTTACATTGCAATTCTCCAACACCCTGATCTATTGGCCGGGTAATAATGCACGGCTATGAGTGCGCATTCCAGTATGGATGTAGCGCAATATCAATATACACATTATAATGTACACCTCACAATGGTACTTTACTCTAGTAAACACGATGACATATCCAACAAGCAAACATACCCTTAGGATATGAATCTCATTCCCATTGAATCCCGGATTAATAATGAAAATGAGACATCCCTACCAAACATCATGATCAAAGAGACCTTCATTCAGCCCAGTAAATTTCAATTCCATCTTTAGATCCATCAACATCTGCTTCTATTCAGAAATGCAAAACTGAAAACATTTCTAGGATTAATCTGCACAATCCTAACAATCCTAATATAGGATCATGCGGTTGTGAGTGTGCGCGATCGACCTATTTTAGCGCTATCAGAGGATTCATTGATAGCGTAACGCGATCTGTCGCTAACACAGATCCACCGATGGCGCTTGCCATATAACGATATACAGTATCGTCCCGCCATGGCGTAGCTTGACAATACATATATCATAAGCATGATAGCATAGCGTAGCCATAGCGATCGATTCAGTGTTGTAATCCTGGATATCCTAGGGATTTGGTAGATATGCCGATGGAATTCTTAATCGAGAACCTATTCAATGTAGTTTGGGCAGGGATGTTGCAGATTATATTTTCGATCTCCCCTCTGGGGGTCTATGTGTCTGACTCCAGACGGTTCTGTAAGACACCATCTATTGAACTGAACTATATATAGATGACTGGCCGCAGAATGGCACTGGGTTGTACCAGCTCCTTGGAAAATGGCGCGGTCATTTCTGAAAGTATTGCTAATCGCTGTACTAACAATATATACTAGGATAGAACCCGGACAATATGTCTCAACGTCAAACAGTCAGATAATAGCAAATTATATAGCAATAATAACAGGGTTATAGCAAAGTATACACTGACAATATCCCTGTGATAAGTATATTGACCCACTATTAAAACGCACATTGTCAGTAAATAATATTGAATCCTTAAATACTAATACACTAATATTTCACCAACGTAACATTTACCCTTTAGATATTCCCGTGTGGAAAGAAAGCATAAATTCCCCTAATTGCAGCGGAACACAAATCTCAGGAAATAAAGAAAACAAGAACATCTGATAGACTATCAATATGACTTTCAAACGGATCTGGAATAGTTTCAACTCAATGTTCCAGTCGCTACTTAACCAGAGTGTCCGTCTGGAAGACATACGTAAGTCCAAAAGATATGTGTACTCAGCGTTAAAGAAGATGCACGCCGAGAGGTACTCGTATTTACATGAATACTATCACTAATAGGAACTCCATGCTTAAAGCTCTATACAGCTCACTGTAGATGAGTATGACACACTATGCCTGAGAACCCCAGTGTCATTGATTTTACTATATACCACAAGGGACTCTTGACTCATGTATAATCCAGGCCGCATGAACCGGTTCTACCTGACTTCACAACACATACAACTACATACCACAGCATGCATAATATGACATGAATCAGAGCTCGTGATCAATATGAATCCTTGTCTTTGACGAAAACAGGGAATCCTTGACTCTTTGCTAATTTGTCGGCTACAGAGAACCGGAGTCTTACGTTGAGTGGACAGTGGATCAAGTAAACACTACTAACGACGGACAATCAAGTTAATAGATTATCTCAACTAAGTGGGAATTAGCTTCGGACTATGACAGTCGTAATTGATAATATCGGAAGCATTAGTAATGTCCACGGTGTGAACAGTATATCAGGTATTTCAATATCGGACAGTATTCGAAATAATGAGTGATTTACCCCGTTAATGAATGCTTCTGAGTATCAATTATGATATATTTCAGAGAATAAACCCTGCAAGAACATATCCGTATAAATAGTTTATTCTCAGGATAAAAATCTACCACATGAAGGATCTTTTCACATGACATGTACATGCACATACATGTGATGTATTTACGTGGTAAAATGCTTTTTGAAGTAACTTAATATGACTCCCATTGCTGTTATCTTGACACTTACACGCACTTGACACACCGCACTTGGCTTTGTATGATATCAAGTAGTTGTCGACTAGAATACTACAATACAGGTGAACCATTGTCATTTCGATAATTGTTTTCACGACACCTTAGTACATTGTTATACGAGCTAAGTAAACAATACCACGTTAAAACCAACAAGCAGACATGGATATTAGATGTATGGATGTTTTATCTATCTATCTATCTATCTATCTATCGGTGCTCGCAGGTTTACTGCAACATTCAGCGCTACGGATGTTGCGGGTTTCCTCCTGCCCTAAACTGACAATTCGTGATATAA
>JAUTBT010053609.1:0-15558 GCA_032361225.1 Lepetodrilus schrolli | reverse complement strand
AGCATCTTGAATTATTCCTGATGAAATTGATGATCATCATTAAACCCTATCTATATCATTCTTCAAATACTTATCATACTGAAAGTCAAATATATCCTACAAGACTCGCATAATTACCAATTCCCCTTTTCCATGGACATTTTGATCATTCCAACAAGTGAACAATCCTATTTTCAAAATAACCCTTCTGCATGCAGGGAGCTATTCCTGGAAGGCCAAACTATAGACACATGCCTATTGCAAGTCATCTTGCGGTAGTGTGTTGTTTTGTGACGTATTGTCTTCATTCGGGACGCGAGGAGGATATGGTATTTGAGGCGAGATTCTGCAGGTGCAGCCACTCGCGCTTAGCAGCTGTTAGGGAAATGGTACAATCTGAGCAGGAAGTCAGTCTCAATTCAGAAGGAAAATTGTTTTCCTTGGCACTATATCCTTGAGACAGTAACCGATTGTGTAGTGCCGGGTGTGATATCAGATGCTCCTACTGGTTTTGGCCAGAAAGCTTTGCCTCAGTTGGTAGAGCATTTGCCTCACAATCCAGCAACTCGGGTTCGAATCTCAGGATTGGCAAGGTCATTGGTTACAATGGCGCCCGACGTGTATTCTTAGATCCCTGGTGGCTCAGAAGTGACTGGATTAATAACTCGAGGATGAGTGACCATGTGGAAGGGGTGAATGTAGCAATGTAGCCAGTCAGTTTAGTGTTGGACTCACAATCCAGCTTCTCTGTTTCTAATCCCAGGATCAGCACAGTCCTTGGTAAAATACTGTATAGAGATCTATAATTATCTATATACTTATATCATGTATATACTAGTACCACCTTTAGTATAGTGGTCATTTTCATATGCAGCACCATCTAAATGGAACAATCTGCATGAGACTTGAAACCAGCTACCTCTGTACAAGCATCTTAAAACATATCTTCTAAAAGGTTACTACAGGCCAATTTAACCCTCTCCCTGCTGGATTAGGCACAGGCACTGCTCTTTAGGGAATCTCCTCAAAATATAATCAAAATTTGTAATTGTGTGCCTTCAAGAGTCTTCAATTTTAGTTTAATTATATTATTGTAAAATCAGGTTCTTATTACTGAATAGCAAGGATTGTATTACTTGAAATATATTATCGATGCATAAATTACCAAACTTGGACACAATCAATGAGAATTTTCATATTATGTATTTTATCCCCCAAATTAGAAATCAGATCTATTTGCAAGGCTGTGATAAAAATAGTTATTATTACATTACGTAGTACTCATGACACAATCAGCTAATGCCACTGGATGATACAATATCATCACAAGTAGCTGTATATATAGTCCATATGTTACGTGCAAGACCTGCACAAGCTGCTCAAGAACTGCCTCTCCGAATCTCCTGCAAAGGAGATAGATTTCCACTCAGTTATCAAATTCATCCTATATGAAAATACAAGTGCAGGTTATCAGGTGTATCAGCATGGTTGCTTCACATGCCGCATGTAAATATGGAATTCTGAGCGGTATCCTGTCTGTTTGGACGGGCAAGCACCACCAGCCAGACGGATTAAGGAAAACCACGATGCTGCAATAACATCAGAAGACATGTTTACTCGTCGACAGAGAAGGTGTTAGTTTGACAATGGAAGTCTCCTGTTTGGCTTGAAAAGCATGCAGAAGATATATAATGAAATGTTTGCCAGCCAAGGGGAGATAATTCGACGTGCTGTTGTGGCAGGCGTGTGTATGTAGTTAATAAGTGAGACATATTCCGCGCATACGTTGGTCTCAGTCATAATTGGGATTTTACGCTTTGGTTACATTGCAGTTATTTTGGGAGGTAGTGTTTCTGACATCTCCATTTATTATCATTCGGAGTGTTACCAATTTTTTTCTCTCTTTTTCTCATGTTTTAAAATTATTGAGTGTGAAGCATGTCAATTTAATGGCCATTACTTAAAGGCCCCAGCATATGCTTCTCTCATAGTGTCAGTCCTTAATTGTTAAGTTGATGTTGCCAAGTATTGGACTGTAGCTCCTCTTGCCTAATGATAAGTAATTAATTGTTAATGCATCCAGAAAAGTGATCGTGACAGATAGTAGTTTGTCATATTAAGTGACGCCTCAATGTGTTCCTGCTTCAAGTGTTGCCACATGGAATGTGTCCGTTTCAAGTGTTGCCACAAATTTCAACTTAACACTTCTAAATCAATGTAATTGTCAATTTCATTATTAAAGAGCTAATCTACTATTGGGATTTATTATTGCACATATTTTATGGAGATATTTGTATTGTAGTAGTATACTCATATTAAAGAAAACAATTAAAGCTAATAAAATTACCAAAATATGTAAAAACATTATCACTGTTTATGTGATCCTAGGGTGTCGTGAGCACTTTTAAACACTGGTCCACAAAAAACAAACTCCTTTTCGATGATCTAGTTCTGATTGGTTTTCTGAGTCTTGAGGGAGCATTCCAAACTGTCCATTTCGACACCATACACAGACAGTCAGCCTGCAGATCACAGACCATTTGTATCGGCGATGGCGATGGCTGAATAAATCATAATTTGGTCCTGTGAATATTTAATCCCACAAATAAAAGGTTCGCTCATCAGCCTGCGCACTTATAGAATTGTCACGGTCAGGTCACATTGTCCTGGTTGGATCTGGGCCACAGTCACATGGTAATGTTCTGATGTTCAAATTAAATTCGGTTATATTTTCACTTGCCATTATCATAATTTCTTTGAAATCTTTGTCCAAGAATTAAATTATCTCATAGTAATGCATCCACACACCCCATACACACCCAACCACCACCCCCTTCCAGAATGGACTGACTTGACCCGAATCAGATACTAGATCAAAGGTCATTCCAAGGTCATTCCTAGGTGTTGACATTATTTAGTTTACTACAATTTGGTTGGGTTCACTTTGGAGATGAGTGGATCCAGATTTAGATAGTAGGTTGCTAGATTTGTTTGATTGCTATTTGACTAACTGCCAGAACTCGATAAAGTGATAAACTCGATCAGCTTACCCGGTGTTTTCTTTTTCTAAGATCAAATTGTTATTTCACTTATAATAAATTAAATTATACTTGTGATAATAGACAAACAATTAACAGTGATATTAAGCAACAATTAATTCACTCACTAGCTCACTCATTATAATTTTTCACTTGTATTTATGAATTCATACACTTAGTTTTAATAATAGTTTTTAACCATCCACGCCTCAGCACATTTAAATAATTGGTCATATATAATAAACATGTTATCTAACTTTGTCTTGTGGGTCTTACCGAAGTGACTTTTTGTTGCAGGTATTCCAACCATAAGCAAAATATCTGAAATAATTGTAGAAAATACAGAATTATGCCTTCAATAATTAGTTGTAAGAAAATATTCCTTTTCATGAAAGGAGCTTGTTATTTTGACTGAAAACTGCTATAATTGTGCTCCATCTCACCTTTTAACCACATGACTTTCAGTTCATTTAGTGAAGCGTGTTTACATTTCTCCCATTTTAGCATCCATGATTGCTGTAAACTGTTATTTTCGAGGCAGATTTGGGATGCCTCATCTCAGATTTATACATTATTGGTTGATTCTTTGGCACTTCTGAATGCAACTTTCCGGTGGCAATCTGCTCTATCAACGAACTGAAGGAGCAAGATGCTGATATTGGGCAAGGGAATAGCTGCTGAAGTGAAGTGTTTTCCAGTGATTCAATCTTCATGGTGCTAATTTCTGGCTAAGTTTGTGAATGAGTCTGTCTGTTGCTATTTATTTTTCACTGATATGGAGTCTTTTTGAAATATAAGCTAACAATTTTGAAAATAGGTGTCTGGTTTTGATATAAACTTGCAGCTGTGAGAGTGGTTTTTAGTATTAACCATCTTCACAATGAAGACGAGAAATGTCCAATTTAACCATCTCCATACTGGACAGCCAGAAATGTTCAATTTAAATTTTCATTAGTCCTGCATAGTTGATTTAATATAAATATAGGTAAACCTGGTTTTCTAACATATAGCAGTCTTTTTTATTCTATTTTATTTTATTTCATTTTATTTTCATCATACAGCTGAACCTTACTACCTGTAGAGCTGGGTTCCAGTGACCTTCGGAAAATTAGCCAATCAAATTGTTCAATACCATTCCATTCCATATACATTTCAGTCTTGTCAATCAAATAGCATTATCATGTAAACTATGTGCACATCAATTTTTTTTAATTACCTTTCTTCAAAGAGCCAGTAACACAAATAATGAAAAATATGTTTTGCATTTATTTCATAAACATCACAGACATTGCAAAACATTGGCCAAATTACATAAATTTCTTCTGTGTTGGTACTAGCAAGACTTTGATGAGCAAGATGTTAATGTATTGATCTACATCTGTTCCTATTTACACTTTAGCGTACATTACACTACATTTCATGTACGTAACCATAGATACCAATATTCTGGTAAATGAATAGCAAGCAATTCATAGCCATTCATCAACGAGTGTAAATTAAGAATTTTCTGATAATTATATCTACTATATTTGCCGTATAAGTTAACAGGTATTCTTTGAAGTAAACTCTAAATGAATGGAGTATGTCAGTCTTGACATATGGTTGTAGGTTGTAGATTTCTGTATTTATCGCCCGAGAACAGAACGGTCTAATTCTGGCATAAATGTATGTCTTTATCGCTGTTTTCACATGCTTCTCATCCCAACCGCCTGTCACAACCTAGATTCCTGGGATTCTGGATATTCTTTAACCTCCTCCAGGCTGGAGGCAACCAGAGATGCCCTAATAGAGTAGAGATGGCAAGTATTCCAGAAGGGATAAGGTTGATATATTACTTGAATAGCTGGTAGCAAACCTTAGTGCTTGCAGACTTAGAATTTGTTATAAGACCTTTAATTCTTTTGAATACCCATTGGGATGAACACTGGAATGTTTGACTGGTAAATACTAGAAGCAAAAAAAATAATTTATTATTTCAAGACTGCAGAGCATTTTTGTCATGGATGGGAGTTACCTTGTATTTAAAGGAAGTACTACAAATACAAATAGTGTATATGCATACCTAATTATTACTGGATAACCTACATATCTTAATTTATAGGTATTTATTTATTTATTTATTTATTTATGTATTAATTTTGTTGTATTCATATTTGTCCTCCTTAGGTGTTTCTCATGGCCAGTTTCAAGTTGAGGCTATTGAGTAGGTGACTGGTGCGTGGTACTTTCTTATTTAAAAGTACAGGCCCCCATTTCACAACGACATCCTAAATTTAGGAGCTCCTAACTTTATGATCCAGTTTATCACCTCCTAAGTTAGATGCCGATTTAAAAAGGGATACGACTTGTGACATCGTTGTGAAACACTTGTTACGAGGTGACAACACGTATGACAACACGTATCCTAAATAGTTAGGAGGCCGTTGTGAAATGGGGGCCAGGTGTATCAATTGGCCACAGTATATAAATTTGCTAGGCTATGTACTTGTACTAGTATTCTGTGATGTTGGTACTTATTTAAAGGTACAGGACCCGGTCATATGAAAGTAACATTAGCCGTTATTACTGCAGTGACTTAGTGCTAACGTCTTGCTGCATTAGTTAATGGAGATTTAATAATGGAGTCTCCTGGCCCCCGTTTCACAATGGCCTCCTAACTATTTAGGAGCTCCTAAACCAGTCCTAAACATTGTCACCTCATAACAAGTGTTTCACGATGACCTCACAAGTCTTACCCCTTCTTAAATCAGCATCTAACTTAGGAGGTGATAAACTGGGTCATAAAGTTAGGAGTTTCTAAATTTAGGATGTTGTTGTGAAATGGGGGCCAGGTGTATATAATTAATTGCCTACACTACATATATTTGTGAGGCAATATTTTGGGTACTTATTTAAAGGTACAGGGGTGATCTCGGTACACCATGTTTTACGATAACATTAAGAAGTCCACAGTCAGATGTGAGGAATGTGTGGTTATATGGAAGCCACTTGTAGGAATCCCGGAATCCAATCCAATGGAAATATCTGACCTTTTCCATCATCCTTCAACCAAGGAATCATATTGGATGAGAAAAGACATGGTTGGAAACTTTGTACAGCTCTTCCTGAGTTGTCTTTCAAGCTGGAAGTAGGGTGGTGGTTCAGGTGGTGGTGGTGGAAGTAGGGTGGTGGTTCAGGTGGTGGTGGTGGAAGTAGGGTGGTGGTGGTGGTGGTGGTGGAAGTAGAGTGGTGGTTCAGGTGGTGGTGGTGGAAGTAGAGTGGTGGTTCAGGTGGTGGTGGTGGAAGTAGGGTGGTGGTTCAGGGATCACAAGATGTCCGAAATTTGTAAGGTCAGATTCGATTGTGTCGAGAATACCTGCACATTCTAGAATGTTCGTGGAAAAGGTAAAAGCAGAAGTGAATTTGCCCAGGGGAATATAATGAGATAGAATATGATTAGGTTATAGTGTATGAAAGTTCAGAGGATAAATAAGTTCAAAAAGTAATCTATATTGACTTATATTGACATAAGATAGTTGTATTAGAATATGTAAAAACCCTGTTAGCGACCTTTGAACTATGCAAAGATGACTGTAGCACTTTAAGGGGGCAGTCTGTTGCCAGTATTGTTAGGCATCAGTCAACAGCAATGGACACTGAGGTGCCTGTTTGACAGGACTCTCTGGAACCAAGGGTCCTCTGTCAGGAATATCCATGGAACCGGCAATGATGGTAATGACTTTTAATGGGAGCTGCAGTTTTATGGCCCCCCCTGGTACTTGGTCTCAACACCATTGTCTCATTGATGCATACAGTCAGTCAACGTGGACACGCTTTGATTGAGTACTGTGGAAACTGACATTTGTTTTATTGATTTCATTACCGATATGCAACGGAGAACAATATAAATAGTAAGTTGTTATACAATGACTAGAGTTTTATTTGCTAAAGTACGTCATTCTCAATTTGGAACTTTTTGTAAATTATATTTTTTTGTCATTTGACATTAATATTTGGATTAAATTACATTTCAGTTGAATAGTTTGTGATAAATTTTAAATAATTGAAATAAATCGGGGAGATAGATGTTTAAAATCAACATTGTCAACTGTATCAGGAATAATATACAAATGTATACTACCCATGAAGTTGAGAAGGAACACTGAGTGTACACTGATCCATTGACTGGGGGTAATAATGTATCACTTTGATCTTGCCTTAGTGGGTGGATCTGGCATGTTATAAGTGTCTATTATTATTATTATTATTATTACTGTTCTTATGTACTTTATATGTATGTGAAATGTATGTGAAATCAATTAAAAACCTCTAAAGCTTACCATACTTCACATTATTTTGCTAACAATTACAAAAATATGCTGCAGTATTCTACTTTTATGTTATCATTGGTGGTAGATTCTAGAATGTAGATATTATTGTGTGACTACATAGATTTGTGGAGCAGTCTGAATGTATATATATACTCAAAATGATAAATTAAGGTCCAGCGGGTATTTTGTGGGGAAGCTTTCTACCAAATTTCGGAACTCAGCTTGAGGAATCTGGTGCCAATCTTCTTCCAATAGGTCTGCAAATGCTTCAAGACTACCTGGAGTCTATAAATGTTTGGAAATTCTGTATTGTGATAATAATATAAGCTAAATTAAAATGTCAAAACAGGCTACTATCCTTTAACTATTTTGTTGTTAGTATATTTTACGTTTATGGAGTAAGTAAACTGACTAGATGAACAGCTAAGGGTTACTAGTATATTCCTGTGTTTACCACTGTTCAAGTTTAGTGTTTTCCTCCAAACAGCTAAAGTGGATTCCATGTAACAGTACACCTGCAAGCCGTATGTTACATTCTACCACGTTTTTTGCTACCTGCCCTCTGTTTGTTTGTTTCTACATATTGGTGAGTGGGTGGGTGTGGTTAATTGTGTGTGAAAGAGAGAGAGAGAGAGAGAGAGAGAGAGAGAGAGAGAGAGAGAGAGAGAGAGAGAGCGA
Source organism: Lepetodrilus schrolli (assembly GCA_032361225.1). Taxonomy (NCBI): domain Eukaryota; kingdom Metazoa; phylum Mollusca; class Gastropoda; order Lepetellida; family Lepetodrilidae; genus Lepetodrilus; species Lepetodrilus schrolli. Next base: position 7,553 of record JAUTBT010053609.1, on the reverse strand, counting down.
GAGGGGAGAGAGAGGGGGAGAGTGAGGGAGAGAGAGAAGGAGGGAGAGAGAGATAATGTTCTCACCAAAATACTCAGTTAAGCAAGTCTAGATTAGGTAAAGAATTTCAGGGGCTCCTTTCATATAAATATAATACCAATAAATATAACTTATATATTATTGATTTACTTAACCCTCTGAGACTATGGATAGTCTAAAAGAGAAGTATGTGTGTGTGTGTGTGTGTGTGCATGTGCATGTGTGTCTGCCTCTGTGTGTGTGTGTGTGTGTGTGTGTGTGTCTCTCTCTCTGCCTCTGTGTGTGTGTGTGTGTGTGTCTCTCTGCCTCTGTGTGTGTGTGTGTGTGTGTGTGTGTGTGTGTATGTGTGTGTACTCTCACACATGTTCTGACATTCCTAATAAAAGGTTTCATGTAAGTCACTAGGTCAGAGCGTGTTTCTCAGCAGGTGATCTCTGAGATTGGTCGGCATTTCCTCTGGCACCTCTGCACCAACTAACGAAGATATCTTAACCTATGATTACCTAGCTCCCAAACAGCATTCACCTCATGTCTGTGCAATCAGCAAAACAGAGAGGTAGCTTTAAGGAATGGATTCTGAAGGTAGTGCTGCCTAGCAACACTTGCTATTTAAACTTTGGTATTTTATGAAAGCCAGAAAGAAAAGAAAATAATGTATAGTTTATTACTATTTCAGGCTAAGGATTTTTTGGGCTGATGTTTATATTTTGTACAATGTATATACTGCAGAGGGAAGGAATTGTTAGTCTATATGCCGTGTAAACAATGGCAATACATATCTTCTGTTATTTTTCTCTGTTGAACCAAGATAAGGTAAGGTACTATTTTTAACTCTCTCTATGCTGGAGGCCACCTCAGATGCCCTCAAGAGCTGTACCTGTGCCTAATCCCACAGGGAGAGGGTTAAAGGGGTTTTAATTTCTTACAGTTCTTGTTTAAGGCAAGCTTAAATAATTATGTGGTAAAATCTTATATAACAAAATTATTACATTACAAAATTATATTTCCACATGTTATTTTATTAAATGAAGCAGCATGCATTCAATGGGGCTTAGGCTTTAAATAAATATCTATTTCTTACATAAACGTTTATTTGTTTTCAAAATACTTCTTGTACTTGGCAGGGAATCAACATGTGGTTCATTTAAGGGTTACATCAGCAATTCTCAGAATGTGGTATCAAAAATGGGAACTAATATACTAGACTAGTACATGCAAATGTATATATAGATCCATGCATAGACACTCCACCTATAAACACACTGCAGTCAACTTTAATACTATTTATTACTTTATTAAAACTATGAACTAACGTTTAATCTCCATACAATATAATTCCATGATATTTTTCAATGTCAGGAAAACAATATCTCACTAGCATGCACATGGGATTAAAACACATGGGGTGTATCTGAAGCCACCATATGTCATTTCTCCATGCTAGGTGAATCCAGATCTCTACTGGATTTATAGGGCATCTCTTGTTGCCATCAGTAGGTATGAATGAATAATTAGTGCTTTTCATCGCAGCGGGAATATTTCACCCATACGCGACAAGTTATTTAATAAAATAATTGCATGGAAAACCATGCCAAAAAGTTTTAAATGAAATATAAATGGTGATGTAGAACATTGATAAATAGATGATAATGACAGTAAAATATTTGATTTAAAACTTTTCGTAAAGTCGAATTTTCTTTGAGAAGGATAAAAATATAAGGTCACCCAGGTAAATGAATGTTTGAGATTAGGCAAAGAATAAAACTCAGCACGCCATCAGTAGGAATAAGGTTAGTGAATGTGTATACATTCATTGAGTATACACATTCACTGAGTATATGATTAAAAACTCGATATTTAAACAAACAGTGTTAATAACATATTAGTGTAGAAATTGTAATGAAATATTATAAACATACTACCGTATATCTATGGAATTCTAGGATAAATTGTACTCAAATTTATAATGTAAAATGTTTTCACTAAAATCTTAAATTGTATCTGTAATAAATTTTCCAGTATGTGTAATGTACTGCTTTCATTAAAGTTTAAAATACTATAATATGTATATTGGTTTATTGAAATATAAGTAGAATTGCAAATACTGTAGCATGGATTCCCAAAATTTACCCAAATTAACTTTGTCCTTCTTACTTGCAGCTAGTGACGCCATGATTGTGTGATGGAACCGGCTGCCGTCCAATGGACAGAAGTGGTGGGCGAGGAAGCCATCATGACCCATCTGGCCACCTGACCTCCACCGATGTCAAGGTCACATCCAGTTCCGTTGACACCAAGGTGAAGTCTGCGACTCAGTCATCCCGGAGAACATCCAGTCATGAAATTATCTCCCCTAAACCACTCTCCAACAGCCAGACTCTGGGAAACAGACTTGAGGTCTACAAGGTCGAAAAGAAGCGACCTCGGCCTGAACACGACACTCGGATACGATATCCCCGACCAGTCAACAAGGTGATAGATCCAGCAGTTTTACCTCCCCCCATTGGAGCCACTCCTAATCTAAGTCAAATTGTAGATTCCACTAAAAACCATAAGTCCAATGCAAATCAACAACTGCCACAGAAATCTAATGACAGTACAAATCCTACCAAAAATCAGAAAAGCCAAAAGGTCATTAAACCACAGATCAAAATAACTCAGGTTACCGATGCTGCTTTGAAGAAAGCTAAAAAAGTGGAAGATGCAAAGAAGGCATTACTCAAAGGCAGTCAAAAGGTGGAGGATTCCAACAGCAAAACAAAACATCCGAAAGGTGAGAAAACCGACGACCATGTTAAAATTAAGAATATATCGTCCAAAACAGCTGAGGATGCCGTTATATCACCACCACAGGAAAAGAAAGAAAGCAAAAGGATGGATGAGTCTTCCTGGCAGAGATCTGAAAGTGGTAATAGGTCGAATCATCGACCCGATGTTCCAAAACACAATCTTGTTCAGACATCCATGCCGGCTCAGATTAGCGAAACTCCAAGAGTTCCTACAAGCCCGAATGTCGAAATCAACAGCAGGAGTACGAAAGCTGCAAGAAGTTCAGAGCCTCCCATCACCCGGCAACCAGAGGCGATGCCGCCATCTCACACAGTTAAGTTCAACGTTGGTCATCCTGAGAACCCCGACGAAATACACATAGATTTATCAGGTCACAAGTCTCCACCTCAACATTCCAGAACTGAAGGATACCAGAGACATTCAGTTCGCCTAGGATTTCCAAATGCACCTTTTAAGAGGATAGTTCACGTGACCTCCAAGAGTTTATGTTTGAGTTGCATAGCAACATGTTTCTTGCTTCTCGCTTCCTTGCTTCTGTTTGGCCCTGTTGTGATTTTGGTGGCCATCTTGGTTCCCGTGTGTGTGATTGTGAAAAGGATATGTGATATATGCTGCTGTTGTAGGTTCTGTAATCACTGCTGTGCGTACTGTTGTCGAGAACACATGTCGTCGTCCGAGAACATCTGGCTTCACAAACCCAAATCCAGTTCCATCCTGGTCCAGAGTCTCATCGTGGTGCAAGCCGGACTCGACACGGACCGCATCCGTGACCTCATCAACTCTCGGGTCATTTCCGTGGAGGACCGACGCGGGAACCGACTCTACCCGCGGTTCACCGAGAAGGTGGTGCCATTCTGCTGTGGGTACGCATGGGTCCACGACTACAACTTCTTCATCAACAACCACGTGTTCAACGCCTCCGTGTACCTGTCCTCCCTGGAGGACCTGCAGGAGTATGTCTCAGAAATGGCGTCCAAACCTCTGCCTCAACACCACCCTCTGTGGGAGGTACAGGTCTACCACAACTTCGGTCCCCAGCGTGACACCGCTCTCCTCTTCCGGATGCACCCCTGCATGACGGACGGAATCTCCATGATCCGGATCCTCCAGGAAGCCCTCGTGGACTCACAGATGGTTGGAACCGCCTCAACTCCAACCAGAAGCGGTCCAGCATTCCTCGGGACTTTCCGAGCATTCCTCTTCGGTCCTCTGACGTTCTGCCGCAAGTATCTCTGCATGAGGAACGACTTCAACCTCCTCCACGGACGTCACGTGCATCCGTCGGGTGACATGGTCGTGGCTTGGTCCGCTCCGGTCAGCATGAGGTCCGCCACTCGGATCAAGCAGGTCTCCCGGTGCACTATGACAGAGCTCCTGATGTCTGTGTCTGCGGGGAATCTCCGGTCGTACCTCCAAGTCAGCGGAATCTCAAACCCCTTCAGCATGCAGTGCGCCATTCCATTCGATTTCCACAACGCCGACGCTCATCGGACTTCCCCAATGAGGAGCAAATATTCGTTCATAGTTCTACCTCTCCCTACCAACACCGAAGGTGCTATCCCGCGCTTGTGGGAAATGAAAATGACAATGGAGGACTTCAAGCAATCTCCGGAGGCAGCAATCATTAAAGGCGCGATGTGGTTCACATCAGCCACACTACCCAAATCTCTGTACAGGAGACTGTGGAACAATATCTATAGCAAGTGTACATGTATGATCTCAAATCTGGCTGGACCAGAAAGCACTCTGAGATTAGGCTCGCGTGAGATTAAGTGTGTGATGTACTGGATTCCTCCTCTGGATCAGGTGACTGTCACTATTTCTTTCCTTACTTACGGTGATCAAATACGCATGGCTGTGATAGCAGACAGGTCGGTGCTTCCTAACCCAGAACTCATTACTAAGGACTTTATATTCCAGGTGAGTGGCCAGAGTTTTCACCAGAGTTTTCCCCAAGTTTAGTCCAAACATATTTTATTGACCAAACATTTCATAGGATTGGATAAAAGCTAGGCATGTAAGTGACCAGAGATTTTCACCAAAAATGTCACGGGATTGGGTAAAAAAGCTTATGAGACCTGCTCCTTTACAAGGGTCAAGTATAGGTCCTAACATGCTTCCAGGGATGATAAAAGGGGCTGCAAATGTTGTATCAGGTCATGTCATCACGTATGATGTCACTATGCTTTAAACTATACTAGTTCAGGGCAAAATCATGTTCTATGACACTACAGAACATGGATAAGCATACTTTAAAATATGATATATGGTTTCCAGAAAAATGGTTAGCCAATATGTATAGGGAACCTACCATAATCCATTTGCCAGGCCCTCATTCCAAAAAACAGTTGTATCATTTCACAGAACGTTCATAGCACTACAAGAGACATAACTCTATGTTAGCGTATATGAGTTATGACTCTCATAGTGTTACCCTTCCCTGAAATGAAACCAAGATAAAAATGTATACAGAAATAGATGTTATTATTGTCACTAATATTAAAGGCATACGCTCATGGGTTTGTATACATATTTCATGGTCAAACTTATTTGTCTACACAAGTATATTGGGTAACCAGTTACATTTTCCACATATCCCACTGGTTTTCAATATTTCATATTTTATTACTTTAAAAAATATTTATAGTATATGTAGCTTTATTGGTACCAGTGGTCGTGAACGGTTATTTTGACAAGTGTTCAATTATTAGAGTCTATTAGACTACAGAAAATTGAGATATTACAGTACATTTATCAACTGATTATTTGGGTTTTACCGGAAATGTAAACTGCAATGGAATTTTCACCTATTCTACAGCAGTGAAAAGATATTTGGAGGTACAAAAACGATTATATTACGTATGCTAAGTGCATGTACTTCGCATTTTTAACTCCAATTCGGTCCAAAACGACAACTTAATCAATGATTGTATGCCTTTAGGTTTCTTGATAATCTGGTATTCAGTTCTGAGATACAGATGGCAAACTTTACATTACTGTAACTTGTTGAGCCAATTAAGGCTCCCCACTAGTTTATTTAACTAATTGCCGACATTGATATACTTTAATACATATATGTATTTAATAAAGTTCCGCACTAATTGGAAATGAATGTATCTTGTAATGGTAATAAATTCAGGGAATTATTGTAGATTTACAACTTGCAGTAGATCCTTTCAGCAACCCAGACGATTTGAAACCAAGCACCGAGATTACGAAACATTTTTTTAGTACAACCTCATGCTCAAGGTTTTGTTCACAAATCCCTATATAAAATTTGAACTCACGCATGAAATCATACCCAAATCATTTCGTAATCTCGAGGACAAATGCTTTTCTCTTTTGTAATGAAACCGGATTGTCCAGTATATTGACGATTCATTATAATATTGCATCGAATAACAATTTCTCTTGTTAAGATTTGAAACGGTTTCCTATATGCAAACGTTCTGGAAGTTGCACAGAATGATCACATCTAAAACAAGTGTTGTAACTCATTGTCCATGTACAGGGACTTGCAACTCTCATAGTTCTGTGTTGTGATCTTTCTGACGAACGAGACCAAGTTATCTTGCATGTCATAACCATATCTTCGAAGGAAGGATTAATTTATGATCAGCATGACATTGATTCCACCAATCACAGATTCCAGTAGTGATGTGTTCAGAGAAAACCTGTTCCACAGAGCGATCATAGTGCTACGAGTCATGACTCCTATCTGTTAACATGACTTTATGACTCGTAGCGCTACAATTGTTCCATGTCTTTAATCATTGGAGATCAAAAGTTGTACAATCAGTAGCACCCACCTGATTTATCGCAAAATGTCATCCCAGCAGGGTGGTATCTCTTTCTTTCCGAATTTTATGATGATTTATGTGTTAGATCTTATGCTGTATTTGTAAGAAGGAATGCTGTGTGATCTTGTCTTATTGTTGATGTCTGTGCCGACAGATGGATATGTTGTCAAAGTTGCTGGCACACCGTCGCATTCCTGGAGAACAGCTCTGTCGTAGGATGGAGAACCTGCATCTCCTTACTGGCTACTCCATCAGTGATCTCTCCGTAGAACAGGTGGGTGTGTCCCCCAGTTCCACCCCCTCAGTCCCACCCATCAGCCCTACCCCTTACTGGCTACTCCATCAGCGATCCCATCCGAAGAGCAGGTGGGTGGGTGTACAGATCTCAAGGTTCAATACCCCTCAGTCCCACCCCTAAACTTGCTCTGAGTACATCCAAACTACCCCTCCAATCATTCATTTGTTACTCTATCAGTGATCTCACCATAGAACATGTGGATATATTCAATTGTCCAAAACACCCTCCCCCACCCCCTAAGCCTCACTCAAACACCGTACCCCCACCCCTAAGCCTCACTCAAACACCCTACCCCCAACCCCTACTCACTCAAAAACTCTACTCCCCACCCCTAAACCTCACTAAAACACCATATTCCCACTCCTAAATCTCACTCACTGTACCCCCACCCCTAAACCTCACTCAAATACCCTACCCCATCCCAAACCTCACCCAAAGCCAAACATCCTACCCCCACCCCTAAACATTACTCAAACACCCTACCACCCCCCCCCCCCACCCCTAAACCTCACTCAAAAACCCTACCCCCACCCATAAACCTCACTCAAACACCGTACCCCCACCCCTAAACCTCACTCTAGATACTCTCACAGTAGAACAGGTGGGTGTATACATTACAACCCCTACTCCTCATGATGCCGCGCGGG
>JAUTBT010053598.1:0-15558 GCA_032361225.1 Lepetodrilus schrolli | reverse complement strand
GTTGGTTATGACGTCAAGGGATTTTCCAGTAGAACCGCGGATGACTCATACTGGAGAAATGAACATCGGCACCCAATCATATTTCCTATAAGCTCAGGACACCGTCGTTTGTTTCGCCACAGATCCGCTGATCTCGGGGACGAACCAACACCTCTAAAGTGGGGAACGCCCCCTTGTAAGGGCAATATCTTCTCGACCAATTTTGAGGCGATTTTTCAAAATGGCGGCACCAAAAAGACCGGGTGACATCCAAGGTACCGTTACTCTAAATAATCCGGGAACTCATGGTCGTGTTCCCACTATTTTTGGGTACTATGACTCATTAACTCGTATGACTTCATATACAGTTATATACTACCGCGTGGCTAGTTTACAATTCTGATGGCTACACACATCTCTTCCTTGTTGAAAAGATACAAATTAAGTTTAATATTAATTCGCAATATTATTCGTCTGTTGTAAATAAATAGGATAATCCATTGTTGACATCTAGACTACTGAGCGATTTGCTTGTCATGTCATAAACTTATTTGTTGTGCTGTCATTGGATCATATCCATCTAGTTATGTTCTATCTCTGCTAAAGATGTAAGATCATACTTGCATAGGGAATAATGGTCACTATTGGGGTTATTGCATATTTGAACAATCTTTCCAAGAAATGTGAGATTTTATAGTCTCGAAAAATATATATATTTCCTATCCAAAGACACCTACCCTCCCAACAAGGGTGGCTGTACCGGAGGTGTGGTGTTACTTGTGACATCACAGGTTTCTGTATACACAAATCCTCACACAGTAACCAAGATATGCATTCACATTGGTAGTGCTTTTCTAGCAGCTGGTTAAATTACTGTGTAAAAACAACAATTGAGCTCATGATACGTTGTCACATCTCTCTGGTTAATCTATCGACCAGTGGAGGTTCATCTGTGACAGAATAATATTGACAGCGGTCATTTTCTTTCTCAATGTGACCTGTTGTCATTGATCAATTAATTGATATGTGCATGATGAAAGAAACGACATCTTACCACTCTGAGTTTGGGTTTTTATCTGTGATAGGGCAGTACACAGGGCCTAAACAGTTCCATAAAACACCCAGAACAGGCTTGGGACAAGTGCACAGATGGTCTTCTTTGACGTCCATGCGAACAATCTATATTTAGAACAGAGCACTGTTGGGGAAAGACCTCCTTTGCATAAGCGATACAGTGTCTTACAGTTTGGATAGATTTTTATTGTATTTTGTATTAACTATTAATATTACTTAGAGACAAAAAAATATATAAAATACTTGCAAGTATGATCTTGCCTCTTTAAATGCATACAATGATAACAGGAATTACCAAATCACAGATTAGTTATAGTTTTGGACCAAATTAGATTTATAAATGTAAAGTATATTCACTTACTGCTTTTGTACCTCAAGCTCTTCATGCTCAATTGCAGCAGTAAAATCATAAAAATAGTCCACACAACTCAATAACAATGGCACAGACTTAGGGATGCATACCATTTGACATTTTACCATATCTGTACCAGTGCTTGATAATGATACTGATACTTATGGAATAAAATAACATCTAATACTGGATGCATTTAATAATGCAATTTATTTTTCATTTATACATGTTATTATATCAGTTTTAGACGCGGATGCACAACGACTGGATTAAAAAATATATATTATGGATTGAAAAGTGGGATTGGTATTATGCTACTACTACTTCTACAAAAGACAAATGAGAATAGATAGTTTTAATGGTCTGTGTTCAGCCAAGTTCGTCAGCAAGCAGAACAACATCGAGTTATCTCCCCATATGTGCAAGATGATGCACACTCACAACAAAATGGCTGCGCCCATCATCATGGATAAGTGAACACGTCTGGGTTTGCAGTGGAAATGGAACCATTGAGAATCTGGATGGAATGGACTGTTTACAGATATCTTTTACATTGGGTTTTCATATTCATGGCCTAGTTCTTTGTTTTTCTTCCATTATTTGAACTTCATGAGAATGATAAAAGTATCGAAAAATGTTTCATCCATTTGGCTCTGTTCCGCAAGTATAGACTTATCGGTATACAGCCCTAGACTATGCCAGTAATTAGCGATGGTGACACTCAGCATATTGTCCGGCAAAATAACCTGCTCTATTCAATGTAATTACGAGATCAGAAAATCAGTTGATGCACTTCAGTATGAATTTCCATTTCCTGTTTACATTTGACAATTATTTGAGCCAAATCTATTGTCCCAGGGCGAGTGAACAAAATCTGTGTTCTAGGTTCCTATGCCATATTAAACATGTTTAATATTTATTCTTTCTCTATTATATAGCACATGTTCATGTTATTGCTGTGTCAGTTGGTACATGTAGATCAACAGAGAATTTGAGTTGGAGGTCAAATGTCCAGAATATTAAAACTAGTGCTCGAGTAATTAATTGTAGAATCTAGTGACAAGCATAATATGATTGTCTAATAGTTCATTCAGTATTCAGAAATAAGCATACCATCTTGAATCGGGCAGTTATAAACGTTCACTTACGGTTTATTCTATTTTGATTCTGTACAGAATGCTGGTAATGCAACTGACTAATGCTTCCAAAAAATATACACTTGTTGATAATACCTTTGGATACACTTGCAGATACAGTTATAATCGATTTTCCAGCAACTTTACCATGAACCCACGTTTCACTGTTGAACTACATACATCAATACTGCTACAACCAACATCTACCATCAACATCCATCAAACATGTCAAATTGTATGTGTTGTTTGTTTTTAGGTCCAAAGCGTAGAGAGTTGCACCTGGACTTCAATTCTGGTTTGAGTTCTCCAACAACTATTTCTCCTATCATACCCCCACCCATTCCACACGTCCCTTCTCTGGCAGATATGGGGCACACAACACAGATGTAAGACAGTGCACAATTTTATACCTGTTTTAGTATTAGGATTGATTAGGCACCTTTAGCTGGCTGTTGACAACTGGAGAGGCCTGGCCAGCTGTTTTTAAATTTTACTGAGATAACAGGAGGGTGAACACTGGCATGGTAAAGTTAACTTAAGCAATCTAAATAATGTTGTAATTGCAATTGTAACTTGATCATATTGATGTGGTTTTAGACTTCCTTTTACCCACAGAATGTACTTACTCTGTATGTAGCGTTATCATGGCTATCATTGACGCATATTTAAGAATATTTTATTTTGGGTTTCCAACCCCATGAAAACCACCACAACACTATTTAGGTGCTGAATATTAAGTATGGTTCAATTTTGGTAATTTGGTATTTGTTGTGTGATTTTTAGAGAAAGAATTCGTTCCCGTGGAAATCTAGAAAAGTCAACAGGAAAGCTGCAGATTTCTCCTGAGCAAGTGAGTACTACTAGTGGTCATTGTCATGTAGAACCAAGTCATCTGTCGTCTCACATTAATAACGTGATCATTCACATATTTGTGTACATTAACATCAGTTCCTCTTCAAAATCATATGAACTTAGATATGGAGCAAAAGCTTCTAAATGCTATTATAATGGCTTGTAATGTGTAAATTGACTGTTATTGATTCTGTAATTATCATTCTGTCATCATTCATGAGCCTGCTGACCATGCTGCAATTTTGATGGTTTCTGATCACTACTGATAGTGCAGTATTTGGGGATTATAATTCGGAGTTCCACTAATTTAGAATAAGCCAGGAATCATGGGAGGGAATGAAATATATGATTTGGATACTTTGGAAATGCTTCCGGCTAACAAGCTTGTGTCAATATTACCATCCTTGTTGACCAGCTCCTGTGTGGGTTTTGGTTTACTTATAAGTTCAACTACCAACTATGTGCAATTTTAATTGGATGGAAGGACATGCTATCTAAGATACTCAAGGCAGATTAACAGTAAACTCAATATTTTCACTTGAGCGCACAATCATGTAAACAGGATGGCAGACCCAAAATTTCCACCCATTCCTTACTGTAGATTGTCAATCCTTGACAGCAGTGGTATATGTACATGCTGTGGTGTTGCCTGTAGCCCGATAGCTTAAAATTCTGTTCATTGTGACGTAGCTGCTAAACTATATAACTTAGGGGTCGTGCAATGAAATCAGCAAGTGACATATGATTTTGCCCAGATCACAACTTCCAGGATTACATTAAAACATATTCCGGCTACGCAGTCAGTGCTCAATTCAATTTAGAAGGTATCAATTCACGATTGATACCTCTAAATTACAAACAGTAGACCATTACCCCTATATAGCCTCAACATCCAACTTGTGTTATTGATGGATTCTTGGGTAAAATGATGTGTTATGAATCAAATACACGGCTGTTCTCTTCAGATTTTCAACCTCTTATTAATTTAAAAGAAGTAAGTTGAGCATAAGCTATGGTAATAGTAATATCTTATTTGTGAATCGTCGCAAATGGGTGAAATATTCCCGCAGCGACGTTAAACTCCGTAATCACTCACTCGCTTATTTGTGAACATTTCCTTGGAATTTTAAACTGCATACACTAGTTATCTTTCCCTACACAAAATTTGTCGTTGCAAATGGGTGAAATATTCCTGAAGCGATTCCCGCAGCAATGCTATACTCCATAATCACTCACTACCCAAAGTTGTGTTTTTAGCAGACTTGGTCCATAGGACCTGAGCAAGCTTTTGGGATCATGCAGCATGTGTCAGTAGTGCATCAAAATCCAAATTTACTATGATCAGGTGACTAATAATATATCTGAAGCAGCAATAAAATATGTACTTTATGCATTGACACAAGAACTATTTCTGTGCCAAATTAGCACATTAACATGCAACAACCACAGATAGAATTATGAAATTTGTTGAAATCATCGCTACATGTAGTAGGTAACTGAGCCAAGTTAATAATGGTTCGTTCTTCCTTTTTGCAGTCATGACATATGGGTGAAAGATTCCCGCTGTGACATAAAACAATAGAACAATGGTTCACTCCCTCCTTTTTTGCAATATGTTACTGGTATTTGGGAAACCATGTGAAATTCCTTGCTTCATTGATACCTCACATGCAATAATTTTCTAAATTTTGTAAAAGAAATGTCCATGATTAATAACTTCTGGTGATTGTTAGTGTTAACACATGGTTAATGATCAATTTACAAATTCTAAGCTAAAACTGGACTAACAATTTCATTGTCACTTACACCCATCATCAGTATTTCCAGTCTCTAGCCTAAAGACAATCGGATTATCTGATTAATGTTTGTTTTTCAGACCTATGATTTCACTGCAGACGATTTAACTGATATGGGTGAGATAGGCCGAGGGAATTACGCCACTGTATATAAAATGTTACATAGCAAGAGTAAAACAATTATGGCTGTCAAGGTATGTTTTCATTAATTTATATTTTCAGACATTTGATTTCACAGCTGATGATTTAACTGATATTGGAGAGATAGGGCGAGGCAATTATGGAGTTGTAAATAAAATGCTTCATGAGAGAAGTAGCACTGTTATGGCAGTAAAGGTATGCATAGCTAGCACTATTGTCTGCTTGTCTAACGTTGCATGTTGAAAATAATACTAACACATGAAGCCAGTTCTGCTGGACATGTCATGGTAAGGTCTAAGTTGTAGTAGTTGTTGTGTGAGTAGTACATGTGGTAATGTTTGCATGATCTGTTGTCAAACCATATTAAATTACTGATCAAAAGAAAATCCTGTGCAATGCCTGCACAGTGGTAGATTGATTTCATTTATGTTGTATCAGTGTGTTTTCCTGTTTGAAAATAGCAAAAGTCATAGTACACCCATGTCAATTAAAAAAATAATTGTTTTTACACAAATGTGAGCGTAATAATTAACATGATTAATCTACAAAATGTAATTCCACTGTAAATTAGTATGCAAGTTAGTCTAATTATGTCGGTCATTACAACTGACTGTCCTGCATGTTTTATGATTTATCTGTCTTGGTCCGTTTTGCACAATGCCTATTAAAGTATGAGCCTACTAGTACCACGAATACCAGCTTTCATTAGGGTCTACATCCAGATCTATGGTATCTACACATGCTTGTGAAGATGTCTGTCAATGCAGTGTTGCTTTTCACACGTAATCGCTCATAATCAGCTGATAATCTATAGGTACTTACATTAGGGACGCGTTAATTTCCTGATTTACAGTATACAAATGTTAATTGATGAAACACCTTAAAGATGCTCTGCTAGTAATGCTTTGCTTACATACACAATAGTCCATCCAAAGTGTGGATTTGATATCTAATGCTACATTTGTAACATATGCATAGGTGTTGTTATACTGTGTAAAATTAGTAAAAAGTAACAATAAAAGTAGAACCCATTTTGCTATTGCTGAAATGTGTAACAGAAAGAAAAGAATGTTACACACTCGAGCAGTGCATCTTTAAGAAGCAATGCAAACTTTAATATGGTGAAAGTACTGCCAAGCTGAATGTGTCCCAATGTTTCCAGAGAATTCGTTCCACCGTAGATGAGAAGGAACAGCGTCAACTGTTGATGGATCTTGACGTTGTGATGCGAGCCAACGACTGTAAATACATTGTACAATTCTATGGTGCTTTGTTCAAGGAGGTGAGATATCTGGCTGGTCAACACAGCACAGTTTTACCAGTACACCAGTTGTAAGAATCAATCACATTATGCTAGTTTGTCACAAACAAGTATATATTTTGATATGGATGTTGATAGCTGGCAAGCTAAATGACAAATGGTCATGCTATTTAACAAGGAGGATGTTCATCAAATCAGAATGGAAACCTACTTCCAACCTTTTGATTTGACTACATTTGACATTGTCCATTAATATTTATAATGTCACATTAACTCCACACCACATAGGGGCATGCTCAAAGCACATACACATTGAATGTTGAATATAGACTGAAAGGATACATATGATTTGTAAGAAAATAATTGTTGTTTCCCGATTCATGTTCTAATGGATACAAGGCTCCTTCTACAGTACTTTTGTGTTTAATGTGTTAACTGCAAATGTCCCATGTTGTGTTCCAGGGCGACTGCTGGATATGTATGGAGTTGATGGATGTCTCGCTAGACAAGTTCTATCGCTACGTGTACGACGAATTGATTAGTGTAATACCGGAGGAAATTCTAGGGAAAACAACAGTAGCTGTGAGTCTCCAAACACCACGTCCATGCTATGAGTTTCCAAACACCATGTCCATGCTATTAGTTTCCAAACACCACGTCCATGCTATGAGTTTCCAAACACCACGTCCATGCTATGAGTTTCCAAACACCACGTCCATGCTATGAGTTTCCAAACGTCATGTCCATTCAGTGTATTCAAACGTCAGTCCATGCAGAGTGTATTCATGTACAGATCTATGTTTTGTTTCATTGTAATCTTAACAATGGATGTTGTAGTTGTGCTTGTATTTTTTACTTTGGATGTTGTAGTTGTACTGTTTTTAAAACTTTCATTACTACTGTGTGAGATGATCTTCCTCATTGTGATGCTCTTTTCTTTACAGACTGTGAAAGCATTAAATTACCTAAAAGAGAAATTAAAAATTATTCATAGAGGTAAGTGAAGAATGATCTGCTGCAATCCCAAAACATGAATAGAATCTAACAGTGACACAACGTTACTGGATACCCGGTCAATACCACATACACTCGTACATGACTTGTCTTCGAGAATTTTGAATGACGTAGTGAGTGTATTACTATGTGTAATATGGGAAGAATGATAGCCGTGTAGGAGCACATATAGCAACTTGATATGAAATATATGACCTGTAGGAAATATCAAATATCTTCCATCGAGTTGAAATGCACATTTACATTCCTGACGATGTCAAGGAACGCCTGATGTCTGAAGAACATTTCTAATCTGTTTGTGTTTTCAGATGTGAAACCTTCCAATATCTTGTTGGACAAGAAGGGCAATATAAAGCTGTGTGACTTTGGTATCAGTGGACAGCTGGTGGACTCCATAGCCAAGAGCAGAGACGCCGGATGCCGGCCTTACATGGCGGTCAGTCACTGGTCAATCCCCTTTCTCCTTACCACACCTTGCCATGCTAGAGTCGTAGCTGTGTGCACATCGATTATTTAATATATTGTACTACCTTACATGTAAGTTTCTTATGTTTATGTGACTATTACAAATATCCATATACCCCGCCTGGGAGGTTTACAAAAAATTCACTTATTTCCTGCTGCTATGACAACGGCCTAACTGTGGCATTACTAGTTACCAGCGTGGCGCACAGGTTTTTACAGGCTGAAATTTCTCGTATACCCGAGACCGAATTGTAATAGATATCTACATACATTTAAGAAAGCGAACTTGCGAATATTAATTCAGAATGACTTTCAAACATACCAGTCGCCAGTCGCCAAGACGACACAGTGCTCTCTGAGGTGACAACTTTAAACCACTGCCAAATAGCAGACAAACGTTTTGATTGAATTTACATCATGTTCACGTACAGGAATGATGGAAAGATGTACCCCGCTTGACAGTCCTTGTACCCATCGCCAGACGGCTCGGGTTACAAAGGCTCTCAAGTGGGGTACATCTTCCCATGTACCCCTCGTGACGAGTTGACAACGTACATTGTTATAAGGATTGGAACTCTAATCTCTAGATTGTCAGACCATATTCTTACCCAAATAGTACTATAGAATTTAACTGACACCCTTCATATCAATATAAAGACAATCAGCAGTGTTGTTATGCAAATAATTTACATTGACTCTCTGAGACTATATTTTATGAGAGCTTCTCTAGCTTTATCGGTCAAAGAGCCAAATATTAAATGTGTGCACACAGTCAAGTAATATACAAGTATGTTAAAGTGACTTAAAACAGATGTGGTAAATATAGAGTGATTTTACCTATGTAATTTTTATTATTGGTCCTATGTAATATATAGAGTTATAATTGCAAGAATCCGCAGTTTCAGGCATGAAATGCCACACAAACCCATCAAAATACATCCTTTTACCTGTTGATGATAAACAATCAATTGTTTTGAAAATGGTGCCTATTCTCCTCTATGTTAGTCACATGGTTAGAAGAGTACGCTGTGATTGGTTCTCAGTCAGGCGGTTGAAAGACAGGGTTGAGAGGTCACACACTCCAGATCACTAGCAATTTATGTATAAAAAAAAAACATGACTGCCCAGAAAATGAGCTGATTTATCGATAACAGATCATTTGGAAGGAAATAAATCACTGTATGTGGTGTAGAATCATCAGTTCTTTTGGTTTATACAATATATGAATGTTGTTTCCTGACAGACCAAGTCCTTGGCAAGGATATCTGCATTGCCACTCTACAGACAGCACATCATATCAATATCGAGTCAAAAAGGTAACGGCCTTGAAGTCCACATGTTCTGTGACCACTGTGTAACCACCTGCCCCACGTGCATAGGTAAAAATCAAATCTGAGTACAAGTCCTTTTATAGCCTAGTAAATCTTTTACCTTATCATTAAACATTGTTAGTAAAAACAAACAAAAATCTAAATTTATATTAGTTATTAATTGAATGGCGAGAAAAAAAGAGTTTTATTTTGGTGTCAAAAAGATGATCGTGCCTCTTTAATATTATTCTACTTACCATGACGTATCATTGTATATCACCCATAGCGCTCACCATATTGTTGAACAATGCAAGTTTTGAACCCGTGTAATATTTCTTGATATTCCATGAATTTTTACCTTTAGAGATGTTGGTCTACCATGACAACCATAGGAAGCTCGTAAAGTAGATCATGTTTCAGCATTACAGACAGCACGTGATTGTATCATGCATCGACCAATCAAAATAAACGAGAACAAAAACGTTCAATCCACCGACAAGCTGTACATTAGGAAGAAGCATTATTTTTGTCAAAAGATAACTTATATAGGCTATATACATATTAGCAATAATCTGTTCTAATAGAAGATAGTTCGACTTTAGGAAACAGGTAAAGAGATATCTTGAAATGTCACTGCACACGTGCATTTCATGTTGCGTGTAAATTGGAACATTGTTGCGCAACGTGGTCCATTTCATGATGACCGAATTTCGCTCACCGATGAAACTTAAGTACAATGTTATAAATCAGTAATGTTTTGTTTTAGCTTTCATTGTTTTATAAATTTACAACATACAGATATCTGTAATGTATTTATTAGCAGCTGATTATCGCTATACAAACCGAAGGTTGCAGTAGCTATGGTAACGGAAGTCGGAGGGGGGTGGGGGTCAAGTTGCAATATTGATTATTGTTGTAAACAAGTTTACGTTCTATTATAAAATAGATAGTTCGGAAAGGTATAGTTTTCATTTAAAATATAATCTTTTCACATTAATGTTTAAAAAACAGAAGAGTATAACACATGCATTTTATAGGCATGCAATCATGGGTTGTTGACATGGTCAAACATATTTTACCTGAAAGTAGGTACATTTGATTTGTCTACACGTGTATATTGTGCATCAAGCGACATTTTCTTCCTTTTTTTTTCATATTCCTGCTTCCCGCTAACATAAAACAATAATTCATTCATTCATTCATTCATAGTTTGCATTTTTTTTATTGCAAAATAAAAAATAAAAATACAATAAAAAATATATTAAAATATTGAAAACCAGTGGGGCATGCAGAAAACCCCAGGTCACTTGCATTATAAACAAAGGTCAAACCTTCAATTACATTTTTTCCTAGTCTGTGTCACACCCTGTTCTCACCAAATATTCCTATTCAAAATATCCCCCTGGAGCAGTGAAGTAAGTCTAGATAACCGGTATCACATGATTGTATCACATGATTGCAATATGAGGCTGATTGATTGCTACTTGTAATGTTTCACCTAACAAATGGAACGAAAGTAGAAACTAATACTAGTACATATTTTTTACGTTGAATTAAGTTCAAATAACTCCAATTTCATTACATTTTTCAGTCGTTCCTTCTATGTTGTATTTTTTATTATTAGTATTAATTTCCTGTGTGTATTTCATCATACAGTATTACATCTCAGGGCTCAATTTAGCGACTAATTTGGGAACCATGTCGACGTAATTTTGCATTTGCAGACCAGCATTTCACTTACTTTATGTGTTTCTGGATCTGCAGGAGCAAATAGGCTCCTTGGAAAATTTTGTAACTTTTGAGGCCTGATGTCTGCTTCAATAGTAAACTAAGGGCTTCAATTTCTGTAAATTAATCTGCACATAATATAACTTATAAGTGTTTTACTTATTCTAATTGCAGATCATGGGAAAGCCAACTGTGAAGAAAGTTGGTGGAAAGAAGAGTGCGACATCTGGAGCACAATGTGGTACAGGCCTAGAGAAGACAGAAGGTGAGTGAGACTGTGTCCCATGTTCAGATCTACACACAAAGTCTACAGAAATTACCATTCTCAATGTCCCATGCACTCATGACATGATGCTATTTTGGAAGTTCTAATCGACTTCAAGTGAATTTCAAAATGTTTCATACCTTTCGTAACTTGTTAAACTATTTCTATGTCTGGAACTGTGGGAAAAAGTTTAATTATGCAGTTATTTAATCATTTGGTGTTTCATAAGGATATGAGGCAAATGTATACTTTATTATCCTACAGCTACAAGGATTATTTCAAGCATTGTTCTGAAACATTATCAATTCGATGGTTGAATTACTGTTTTTTTCCAGATATGGCTGTAACTTCTAGGAGCTTGAGGCCAAGACCAGCTTCAGGCAAGACAACAACTCTTCCAAGCAAGACATCAGGTCTAGCAAGCTCATCAGACAAAACCTCTTCAGCTAAACCTTGTGGCAACACAGAAAATGGTCATCTTGGGTCCACAAAAGTAAGTACCTCTAAAGATGTACTTGTGAAGAGACTGAAAGCTAATGCTTCACTTGGGGATCTTCCTACAGATACTTCTTCCAAGAAGCATCAAGTCTGCAGTTTGAACACAGAATCAGTTGAGGATGAGCGTATGCCTTTGTCTGTGAATCAACCATTGCTTTGTGTCCAAAAGAAAAGAACCCAGGCATGTGTGAAGTCATCTCAAGGAAAAAAAACTCGTGGATCAAAGTCAAGATTAGTGCATACTGACATCTCAGTTTCCAGAAAGACAGAAGGGAATGTTCTGAATGAGATGTCTGGTAATGAGGAAATGGCAAGTGGGGATAAAGTGACGACCAGCAGTCAACAGAATGAACTGTTGCCGTCTTTCTCTGGTGAAGGAGAAGAAAATGTGGTATCAAACCAGAAGAGAAGAGGTGCAGATACAGCTCAATCAGCAGAGCCATCTACATCTAGGAGAATAACAAGAGCAACATCAAAATCAAAGATTGTTCAGAAAGGATCCAAAAAGACTTCTACAAAACAATTGCCCGTAAACATGTATGCTACTACCATCTCTCCTAGCAAGACCTTCCATGATACATATGAACAGTATTTGCTGAGCAACTCTCCTGAAACAAAAGCCAAAACAGCCAATCCAAAGGCAAAGATCCCCACTTCAAACAGCATTCCTGCTTCCCTGAACGAAGTCGTCAGTCAGAGTGAGAGAAGTGACTCTAAGGTGCATGCTGTTGAAGAGTGGGAACTAAATGGGAAAATTGGTACCAAGACAAGCTCATACTTAGTTTCTAACAGCAAGTCCTCTTCTAGTGAAGAAAGTTCTCTAATGAGCATTCCCAGTGGTAAGCTTCTGAACTCTGCTTTGAAGGGTGCATCAAGTAGCACAGAAACTGAACCTTGTTTGAAATCTATGACCAAGCAAAGGAAGAAGACTAAAAGCATTAAAAAGGCCAACATCTGCAATTCTCCAAAATCATCGGAACAATTGTCTTCTGTGCCTTGTTTGGCTCCTAGAGTAATGCAAAGGAAGATGTCAAAGTCTTCTAAACATGGAACGGTCTGTACGTTTTCAAGTTCATCTGAACAATTGTCTGCTGAGCCTTCTATGGTCATGCAAAGGAAGAAGCCAAAGTCTTCTAAAATAGCAAAGGTCTGCACTTCATCAACTTCAACAGTGGCTTGTGCTAGTAATACGATGTCTCCTGAAGATGACATTTCTATGGGCGAGAGGACGAAGATCAGACTGAATCGAGGCAGAGTTAATGTCTCTGATAATTCAGTACAAGTAGACATGGATGCTATAGACGAAGTTCTGCATGTGTCTGTTGACTACGACTCAAATGAACGTATTGTGAACTGCGTCGCTGGCTCGGAAAGTTGCTCTGAGAATGTCAATGACGACAGTCGCAATCACTTCGTGATAGCAGCACTTGCTAAACAGAAACTAAACAGCTTGTGCAAAGCTGATACAAATGACAAAATAATGTGGACATCTGCTCCTGTCACTATGCGAATAAATCCCACTTGTTTATTTCAGAATGCCACAAAAGGAAGATGTGAACTCTCTAGCGATATTTCTTCCACTGCATCCTCTGAATCTTGTGAAGTACAAAAACAAGTTGAATCACCATTTCATTCACATATTTCAGTACCCTTAAATGAAGACTTTGATCAGAAGCTGCCAGTTCTTGCACCCATCTTACAGAATAAAAGAACATATTCCAAACAGAGAGAAGTACACCCCACAGGAAAAATCTGTTCCCCAAAGAGAAAGCAAATGGCAATAGTTCAGGAATCAAAGAAACTGAAGTTAGGTCCTGACACCGAATCTGAAGACAAAAGTGGAGTAGATCATCAGGAAATGTCCACCTTTAAAGAGACTAAATCAACTTCATCTGTGCAACACCTTCCCCTGAAAACAACACTGGTCAAGGAGCATACTGTTAAGGAAGAAACCAATACATCAAACTTAGATTCCATGGCAGAATCCAAGAACAGAGGACATCAGATTGGCATCAGCACAAAGTCATCAGATTCTTCACACTTTCACAAACACATGGACACATCTGCATTGCACCTATCAGACAGACACAGCAATATTGGAGGATCAGATTCACCTCCTAATGATGATGGCAAGAGAGTGTTGAGATCACGTGCTCAAAAGCCTTCTCCAGGAGTTAACACAGAGTTCACTTCTTTGGTGTCTGCCCATTCTCTTCTGAATGCAAGTTCTTCTTCTGCAGAAGGGACACTATGTGATGACAACGTTGTAACCACAGGGGAAATCTGGAAAGACTCTAATAACAAGAACAGCACTTCAATAAAAGTTATTACTGATATTCGCGAATACTTGACCTTTGATGATGGTGATGATGATGTTGGATTTGAAGATCTACATTGTGAAGAGAAACAACCTCTCTGTGAACAAAACAACATTGAGTTGCCTGGAAACAGCTGTTTGTGCCTTCAAGGGTGTTCTGGTGTGTGTTTAAGTAATGTATGCAACACAGGTTCTAAGGAAGTTGATGTAAAGTCCACAAATAATACATGCCCATCGTTGGGAAGATCAATAGATTTAGAAGATTTGAGTTTGTGTTCATCCAAGGATCTCCAAACACATGTTCAAGAATATCCTAGCATTTCTAAGAGGTCTCCAGGCAATGTCACTTCTAGGAGCCCATCAATGTCCAAAAGGAAGAGGTCATGTGACACAACAGATCCTCCTAACCTGCAGGATGATTTGAGAAAGACTAAGAAATCTGACGGTTCTGCTAGCAATCCGAGTCCAGGGACCATTGGCAGTATTCCTACTAAAGCAGCTAGAAAATGGCATTCATCGAATCCGGCTCCCACTTATCCAAGTTCCAGAATGGATCCTGCGGAATCGGAAAGCAAATATTCCCACCTGAAAGGTGCTTTGTCGAGTCCATATCCCTCTTATCCAATTCTCGGGAAAGCTCTTGCTGAAACGGAAGGCAAATGTCCCGACCTAGAAGATGCATATTCCCGTGTTGCTGATGAAGGCAGTAGTTTCTGTATCACCAGGGATGATGGTAAGCTGGCTAATGTAGTGACCTACAGTAGCAGCTCCGAGGATCATACCACTGTGAGCGGAGACCGGTATACTGCCTCAGCTGGTGGCATTCCAGACTCTGCTCAAACAACAAGGAATGGACAACATCAGACTGGGAGTGAGCAGAGCAGAACTGAAGATGACTGTTTGAAGAATGTGAAAACGGTATGCTGATTTTTCAATCAATTGAGGAAATTGTTTACTGAATTTATTAAAAACAGCATATATATTTAAATGAAATATAGCTATTAATACCCCTGCATTTAGTTCAGAACTGTTCTTTATATATTTACTTTGGAATTTTAATGCGTGTATAATGCCTATTCCAGCCACTTACTGACATTCAGGTAATAAAGGGTGGGGTTGGAGGTGGATGGGGTGGAAGGGGAATAACATTGTTGATGGGTTGAAACTACAAACCCAAACATTAATATCTTGCTTATATGATGGCTATTTAGGAATTGAGTAGGGGTGGGTGGTAGCGCAGTGGTATAACAGTTGGACTTCAGAGCCAAAGGTTCCAGGTTCAAATCCCGCCCTGGGGGCCCGGCATCAATGTTCGCGAAAGTTACGTTTCTGACACGATATTGATAGGATGCGATGTCTGTAGAGTGGCA
>JAUTBT010053597.1:0-34124 GCA_032361225.1 Lepetodrilus schrolli | reverse complement strand
CTGTATACTTGCTTGTTCTCATAAACTTACTTGAATTGCATTCTCATTACTGGTTATTTCAAGGTAATTTGGTAAAACTTTAGTAAATACTATGTTATTTGATATGTTTGCACGTAATATATGGCAAAATTTGGAATATTTTGACACAGAGGGGTCGAAATAATGATAATTAAAGAAGAAATTGGTTGGGACCAACAAAGTGCTTTGACACAGACTACGATGTTCGAGACTAGAGTTCGACACAACAAAGTTTGACTGTAGTTTGTAAATACACAATGGGTAACTATATTTAGTTGTTGATGCACAACGGTTGAATTATCTGCATATCAATGCTTTCTGTTTGGTACACTTGGATGATATTTCATCTACATATTGCAGAAAATGCACATGTGTTAATAGTGTACATCCATCTGGGCTGCTGTACAATATGGTGTCCCTCTATGTAAGCTTAGCTCTAACCCTAGCCATAGACTACATCTAGATCTGGACATACATGTCGTATCTGCCTCATCTCAGGTTGCTGGAGATCATTGGTTACAAGATCTTCGCGGTGCAGAAGGAGGACATCCCACTGGACTGTCTGAACGCCACAGGGACCAAGACATACCGCGTGGAGGAGATCCCTAGGGAGGAGGAGAGTATGGGGGACGACGAGCTGCTGCTACCTGTAGCCCACTTCTATAAGGTACTGTAACCCGCTTCTTAAGTCAGGAAATTCACATTCTTAAGGCCTGTTCGGATGTAATACACACAAATTATTTCTTATGAAAATGCATGAACTGTTTGTGTTTCTTTGGCCTAGAATATAGCAGAGATCCCTCCCTCCACTGATTCAAGTGTGGTTTCCGTATAGATTATATATTTTATCAGATTATTACATATAATTTGGATTCGACGATATTAAAAATGAATATCACTTCATATAAGTATAAACTACAATATAAGTATAAACTACATATAAGTATAAACTACATATAAGTATTCAGGTGTAGTGCAAAGATATTTACTCTTCATCATATAGATGTTATATTATGTAATTCGTGTATATCTTGTACTTTGTTACATAATATTGTATGTCCTGTGGCCTTGGACTTTAAATATATCAACTAATTCATATATTGTATCATGGTTCAGCCGTGTGGTTTCGGACGGTAGTGTGGACCCAACACAACAGGAAAGCATGCGTTTAACCGTTGCAGCTGCCTTGTTACTGTCAAATTGAAGCCTACATTGTAATATTGGTTCTCAGTACTTTATGTGTTGTGTTCATCTCAAAGAGTTTACCTTGTGGAGTCCACACGATAGTGATATTACCATTTTGAACACAATGTGACATGGCACATGGTGAAGTCTGGGTGATGGTGAAGTAGACATTGAGTGAAATCTAGGTGATAGTTAAGTAGACATTGAGTGAAATCTGGGTGATAGTGAAGTAGACATTGAGTTAAATCTGGGTGATAGTGAAGTAGACATTGAGTGAAATCTTGGTGATAGTGAAGTAGACATTGAGTGAAATCTAGGTGATAGTGAAGTAGACATTGAGTGAAATATGGGTGATAGTGAAGTAGACATTGAGTGAAATCTGGGTGATAGTGAAGTAGACATTGAGTGAAATCTGGGTGATAGTGAAGTAGACATTGAGTGAAATCTGGGTGGGTGATAGTGAAGTAGACATTGAGTGAAATCTGGGTGATAGTGAAGTAGACATTGAGTGAAATCTAGGTGATAGTGAGGTAGACATTGAGTGAAATCTAGGTGATAGTGAGATAGACATTGAGTGAAATCTAGGTGATAGTGAAGGAGACATTGAGTTTACTGTTGTTGTATTTACAGGAGGTCTTCTCAACATTTGGTATTCCATTCTTGTTGAAGATTAAAAATGTAAGTATTCCCCACAATATGTGTTTGAACTAATATATACATATAACCCTTGACCCAATAAGCCAGCTCAGAGTTTTGAATACGCACAGAATATGGATGTGAAAGGTGAAAGCATGTGAACAACAACTATCTAAGGCGCTGTAACACTAATAATGTAACACTAATAATGTGTATTTATCATCTATGTTAAGTTACATGTTTGCTGAAACCACTGTAAAGTATTCTGGTGGTTGTAATTAACATTTTAATAGCATTGTACTATATTGTAATGTGCTTTCACCTTTGACACACGTATTCGAAACTCCGAACTGGCTTATTGAACTATATCGGTCAAGCCCCTTTGAAATGTCTGCCAAGCGTGTAGACAATGGAATCAATCCAGGATATTCCCGACATTTCACATAATTTTATCATGTTATTTACACCTGAATACAAATTTGTCACCTGTGTTATTATTGCTTTGCTAAAATCTGTTTGTTGTACATTTCAAGCACGGGAAATTGAGTCAAGCCCATCTTTAACATTACAATATCTGTATTCTGATTGGCTGATTACTATCACTACCTATTAGAGTGTCCTGGCTACGTAAAGCCTGGTGACGTCATAGAGCTTAACTTCTACAGCATTTCTGTAGCTGTCATTTTAAACACTTGCACATGTATTACGGAAGAAATGACAGCAATCTAGCAGTTACTCCAAATTTGTATCATGCAAATACAAAAGGGCATGTAAAATTCAACTGATCTATCAGTCACCAGGTTTAAGAGGGGTGGAATTTACAACTGATTTATCAGTCACTGGGCTTAAGGAGGGTGAAATTTTCAACTGATCTATCAGTCATCGGGCCTTAAAGGGTTAAATCCCAGGTCTGTTCAGACGAATGTTTACAAAATGTTGTAATACGGGCTTCAAGTATTTAATTATCATATTTTAAGTATACATTATATACTTCATGTTATTTGATTTGATCTTTTCAGAATGAACCTTTCTCCTCTGTCAAAGAGAGGATACGCAAGAAAATTGACATTTCAGAAAAAGAGTTTGAGAAGGTAATAAATATATGGGTCATTTTGAAAAAAGTAACATTTTCAACCATGGAAAAATACAAAATCCGAATTCAATTTTAAGACGTTTTAATTTATCAAATCAAATAAGTAATTACTACTGAATATAAATGCCAACTTTGAGAGCTTAATGACCTTCATTAATATTTCTACAAACAATTAAACACCTACCTTCATGCACCATGTGTTTGTGCTGTTACTGTGATGTAATCCCCTTTTTTTTCCAATGTAAACATTTTTCAAAGTTGTCAAATTATTATCTGATTACTGAATACACTCATTTAGCAGGTATTACTAGATATTTCATAGAATTGTATTGTCATCAATAGTATATTAATCTATGAAAATGTACACAACATATAATTTCATGTAAAGCTTAATGATCAACACCTCGCTACCTAAACTACCTAATGCATATTATTTTTTTATAAGTAAATAATAAATATTAAACTTATATTAGCAAATTATGCTATAATTTTTATACTTGCTTGTATTAATGATTACATTTTGCAATATTATCTCTGGTAACAGAACAGACAAATGAGTAACAGCATAGACAAATGTATTGTTGTAGATACACGAACTTCAGAGTAAGCTAACTCAACTTTTATTTTAAGTATTTATTTCATCAAAGTTCCAGGTTCAAATCCCGCCCCGGGGGCCCGGCATCAATGTTCACGAAAGTTGCCTTTCTGACGCGATATTGATAGGATGCGATGTCTGTAGAGTGGCAATGCAGTTATCATCCTTGGTCTTGTCAGTACCAGCCAGTGCTCGCAGGTTTACTGCAACATTCAGTGCGGGTATCCTCCTGCCCTCCTGCCCTAAGTCGTGATATAAGTGAAAGAATCTTGAAAGCGACTAAAAGAACCAATTCAATTTTTTTGTATTTCATTCTGCTTAAAGATCTGACATTAAATATCCAGGACTGTATTGTCTTGTTTTGTGCATCACAGGTGGTAGAACTGGAACACAATGGCCTCGCTTCTGGGGATGGCAATGATACACTGAACCAGGAGGTCATGCAGCTCCAGGAAGAGATTGAACACATACAAGCAGATAACTCTGTCAAAGATAAGGTATCGACAGCAGTCATTTATTTTCAGCCATTTGTATAACCGGCAGCTCTATTGTTTTTTTACAATTCTGGTTTTGATGGCGGTACTGTAAGATTATCTGAAATACTTAGTCGTGGTGTATCTTGCTGATGTCATGTGTTCGGGTTTCCTTCAGGAGCTAGCTGTGCTACGTCAACAGTTGGAAGCTATGTCTGCCAAAGAAAACACATCAACAATCCTCCAGACTCGTATACAGGTACAGCAATACCAGGCCCCGAGCCCGACATTACGAAACTTTTTTTTTTTAGTAAGATTGCATGCTAACATGTTCACAATTCACCATATAAAAAGTTGAGCATGAAATCATACTCAAAACGTTTAGTAATCGCAGGGCCAGTGCTTGGCTGGTCATTTCTTCTTTGTGAATGATTTCCTCTGAAGATTTCTCTATATTTAACCACTTTCATTCTGTTTATTCATCCATGTACTTGCAGAGCTTAGAAGAGGAGAATCATGGATTTTCACTGAAGGTGCAGGACCTGCAACGACTGCTGAACGATTCCAGAATGACTCAGGACTCGGAGAGCCGCGAGGTGCTCTCCATACAAACCCAACTTGGGAATAAAATAACAGAGCTGTATGAGCTCCATGAACAAATAGTCTCCATTGTGAAAAAGGAGTCCACAAGTTAGCTGCTGCCAAGAAACTTCTTCCATAATTAGCAAAGTCGTGGCCTTTAATTAAAGTGTGATGAAATCTGACATTGACACCTCGACATCTGACATTGACACATTGTCACATGCCTGCTGTTCATTGGCCACAAAACTTACCTCATTAATCGAAGAGTCGTTGGATGACAATTGGTGTATGCATGGAAGTTACTGTTCAAATCTGTAGAATTCCTTTTAGTATACAACCTGTGTCAGAATGCTCATGTTCCTGATTATTAAGTATATAAACATTATTGCATTTATGATGGTAGTATATTTGGAAATAACATTTAATTTATTCTGTTTTTTAAATACTTTTAGGAAATAATTACTTATGCTCATAATGAAAACTAATAGTTACCGATGCTCATAATGAAAACTAATAGTTACCGGTGTATCTCCACAAAAGTACCTTTGATTTTAAATTATTTATTTTGTATTTTATTTTTGTAAAATAGACCTCAATCTAAAGTAATTTATTTTAAAATTATGATGGATTGGGAGATGGCTATTTTAGAATATGGGCTTAGGTATATTAATCTGTGATCACCCACATATCGCGCAAATCCGACTCGCTTTCTTTACTCCTCTTACCAATCTTGAAAGGTTGGAGGTTAGTTATCACATACATGTATATTAACGTGCATACAGTATCTGACAATTCGGAGAGTGACCCTCTGACTGTGACTATTAGTTTTCACAGTGAGCATGTAGATGTATGTGATGGTGATGCTACATAATCAGAATCTTCTGGGATTTCACAAAAACATAAAGCAAACCCGTCTCTGACACCCGTGTAATTTATGAATTGAGAAAAAAACATGGGCTCTGTTTAATTATAGTAAATTGATTACATCGAAGTGAGACAAATTGTAGAATATGATGATGAAGCTGCGATCTAGTCTGGAGATGATTCATTGATATTTCCGGTACAGTGGAAATGTTTTGAGTCGTGTAATTGAAGCAGATTTCACCAGTCTGGACAGAGAGTAAATATTCATGAAGGTAACTTACATACCAATGCATGGTGGCATTGCATACCCAGGTCAATTTCAATGTGTTTCTTTCATACTAAACCCCGGAATGTTCCCTACAGCTTGACAGATCTGACGGCTAGCTAATACTAGTGCCAAATAGGATATTTCTTGAGATAAATAGTTCCGTCACAGGTCATAGGACTTCCTTGAAATTTCAGAGAATTTTTGACTATGCATATTTTTTATACGCTTTTAAACTCTATTACACATTCATTTTGGTAGCAGACACAACTGTGGCCAATCTCTGGCAACTCGGGTCAGTAGTAGTGGCCAGCTCGGGTTCCAAGACCAAACCAACACATTCCTCATCTAAATCTATATTTCTAGTCATCTCTCTTCATAGAAAGTTTATATTAGTATGGTTCATTAATTGGTACTAAGACATCACACGACATATCGTCTGGCAGGTAATGTTACAAACCCCTGTTTGGTCCCGCTACTCAAAAGCTATTCCACACAGGTCACTCAAATTTGGTACAGGGTGAGTAAATGCATGTACCCTACCAATTCCAAAATTAAAACTTTGTAGATCAGCAAATAAGAATTCTGTCTATTTAACGTATTACTATTTCACCTCTGCTAGGTATGTTGTGGAGGGCTGCTGTTCTGTCATGGAACAGCGATTTACATATTCGAACACCAATGACAACATTGGTTTGTAATATTACCTGCCAGACTATACATTGTACTCCCATTTTGTTGCTACTCTAATTTCAACAAGTTAGTAACATTTAATAATCTATTACTTTACTATTATTGTAACAGATTTTACATCAAGTCACCCAATATGCCTTATATTTGTCAGGCTTCCATCGTCGGTCATTTAATCCACTCTACTGGATTAATGAAAAGGTCATTGCTTTAAGGGGCATATCCAGTTGCCTACAGCAGGGAAAAAGGTTACAAGATGTTGTTATCTGCAATAAGCAATGTGATTTATCAATAGTTCATCTTTCAACATTTGTTTCATTTTATTCTTTGAACTGTTCATGTTCCAACATACATTTGGCAAGTTTCAATGTTTTAAATAGTGCTGATATTTACTGTCTTCGGGTAACACAATGGTTTTTCCATTTGTGTATATGTCTCAAATATTTCCCATTTTTCCCCTTAAGAATTTCAATATGTTGTTAAATGTTTTAACTTTAACAAAGTTTTCCATTGTTGATATTCACTGTCTTCAGGTAACACAATTGTTTTTCTATTTGTGTACCTATGTGTCATTATTTCTGCATTTTTTCCCCCAAAGAATTTCAATATTTTGTTAAAATTTCGAACTTTAAATTTTAACATTCACAAAGACTAGCAGCGTCAACAAGGTCATGGAAACGTGTACAATTGAGCTGCTGTGACGTACAATATGATAGTCAAACGATAATATATGTTATCGACTGCATAATCCTGTGTTGTCTCATCGTGTCTCATCATTATATCTTTGTGATTAGGTGGATGCAAGGAGCACAAAATATCTAGAAAGAAGACAAATTCCGAAAAACACCAGTAGACCTACAGCACTTCACGACTTGCGTTGCATCCAATCAGAACATTCCACTCCGTCTGCTCACTGGAGCTGGCAACAAAATTTATTATTTTATATTATTTTCATTTCCCCCCAACACGTTTTTCTTGTATATTATTGTATATTATTTTATATTATTTTCATTTTCCCCCAACACATTATTCTTGTATATTATTTTATATTATTTTCATTTTCCCCCAACACATTTTTCTTGTATATTATTTTATATTATTTTCATTTTCCCCCCAACACATTTTTCTTGTATATTATCTAGTCACACTTCTGTTAGTGTTATTATTGTGCATGGCATAGCTCCACATGGTTATACTCCTATTAGCAGTCATTTATCTGTGTGACTTATTTATGGTCGTGCTCCTATTAGCAGTGGTTTATCTGCATGACTTAGCTCCATTGTGAAGCCATGAGGTATACCCTTGTATATATCTAATATTACTGCACAACTATATTTAAAACATTATTACCAGTAGTTAATTTATATCGAGTTTCATGGTAATCAATACGATAAATATTAACTGTATCTTATTTCTGCTATTATTCTTTAGTATCTCTGTTGATGTACTACATTATCGTAAAACATACAATCTGTACTTATGTACTCCGTCTAGTCAGACATATTTCCTTTGAATGTAGTGTATTGTCTAAAATGACAACATTGCGGAAAATGGCAGAATGTGTACTCACTGATTGTTCACCTATTTGACAAACTAAATTAACTATTTTGATGAATCATTAGACAATGTAGTTAATTTATCATTCTTTATTACAGACAGTTCAATTGACTTCCTTTTACATCCTTATGTTTATGAGATTATACTGTTGACATGTATTACCAGGAGTTGGAAGGTTTTCATCCTCCAGGTTTCCTGTGCATAGCGAGACAAGTCTTCATTGGCCTATCGTTATGTTCTGTCAACTGTTGTCATATCTTGTTTTATATTGCTTTCCTGACATTTTACATTAATATATGTTATGTATATGGGACCATTTACACTAGACAACTATAACAATTTCCTGGATTATTTTCCTTAACGAGTTAACTCCAAAATATTTTTTTTGTGACAATCAGTCAATGTAAACTGTGAGATCTATTGCCCAGACCCTGAACCAGACCCAGACCCAGACTTGCAGTCTATTCACCAGGGTATCCTTTCACAAACCTCTCTTATCTGCTAAGAGACCATAGCACTCTCTTTGCAGTGTATTAGATATCGGCAGAGCAGTCTGGTCTCTTAATAGTTTGTCATGAAATGCATGGACACCCCTATTTCGTAGATTATCTCGGTAAATACTTCATGGAATGACAAACCAAAAAATTTTAATTTATTATTTTGTTTGCCCAAACCAAAATTATTTAAATTTGCACTATTAATAACAAATCTGTTTATGTAGCAATCACCAAGTATTTTGAGTACTATTTTATGCAGGAGGGCGACATCCGATAGAAGGAATAGGCTCAATTTCCAAGTGTTGATGATCTTCTTCACACACCCACACTGAAAATTTAGCTTATTTCCCTGTAGATAAGAGAGCTTCCTGAAAGGATACTCGGCTCACCTCAGACTACTTCCACTTTGCTTTAGTAATACCCTTGGCACTCACAGGAGCAGTAATCTTGCCCAGATTCCGGGATAATGGTGATTAGTCGTCAGCCTCGCCACTCATCGCATAGAGAAGAATGCACGGAGGGCCTATTTTACACTCTTTAGTAAACAACATTTTATCATTTGAGGGTGATAAATTAGTGAGGAATTAATTTCAAAATAACTATGTAATTAGAAACAATAATATTGTCATGAGTGTCTTAGTATTTATCAACCATCTGCTGGAAATAGGGGAATATTTGTATTGATGATATTTCAACTACTTCCTGATGGTTAGGCAACGGGGAAAAAAACTGCAGATGTATAGTTTATTAAAATATATACTATAATCTAATAGACATGCACTAATCTAATCAATTATTGATAATAATCGAGCTAGGGTATCACAGGACTTTCACACGACAGATTATCTCTAATATGGCAGCGACTGTGAGCAGTCCCGTAGGTTAGCCAAGTGAAAGGATACCCTTACCCAGACCCAATTTCCAGCAATCTGATTGGCTCACATGACCCAAAATATTAATAAAATATTTTTCTTAGCCCTAGCCCTGAACATAAAACCACATGAGCCAATCAGATTGCCGGGAATTGGGTGCTGGTCTGGGGAATAGACCTCGCCAATGTAAACATGGTAAACATAAATGGTGTTCAGTAGTATCTAATGGGTTAACCGTATCTCCCTAAATGGCTGTACACCTGTGTCTAATCCTGCAGGGAGAGGGTTAAATGTCCAGTTATCTATAGCAGGAAAACGGGCAATATTTCAGTTGATTTTCTAAAGAGAATTTACGAGATGGAAATAATTGGTCACAAAGTTGTCAGTGCACTATTAAACATTCAACATGTGTATTTCTAAATTAACTTTGTTCATGCTTATGAAGATGCTGGCAATTTTAAAAAATATATATATCACTAAAGCTTGCAGAGTACAAATTGTTGAATCTATTTTTGCATTACTATACTGAAATTGTTTCCTGAAAAGTGCTACTAGTATACTGATGTTCATGGTATTTTGCAGAAATACTAATATATTATTTACTTAATGTATTATTTCCTTTTGGGTTTGTTTTATTCTTTTAATGAAATGGCAATAAGCATTATCAATTCTGCATGCATATTTTCCAGAGTTGCAGTTATTTACTTATTACAATTAGATCTGAAAAGCATAAAAGCACAAGACAAGAACATTAATGACATTTTATTATGATTGTCAACCTTTCAAGTCATTTTAATTTTATTCACATGGGTATCATTTCACAAAGAGGCCAAAGTGTTCATATCTCATTGATAGCTGGGAGAGTCCTATCATCTCAAAGAGGCCAGAGTGTTCATATCTCGCTGATAGCTAGGAGAATCCTATCATCTCTAAGAGGATTCCAGAGCATTGTGAAATGATGCCCAGTAATTCATGGCACCAATTCAGCATTATTTTTAAATATTAAAGTTTTAAGCAGGGCACTAACTGGTATACTTATACTCAGCATTCCATTCAGTTTGCGTCCCATTCTCACAATGGCATTGTATTGCTCGCTATACTGTATTTATCAACTGGATTTTTCAACAAGACAGCGAATCGCACAATTAGTACTTATTTCACTGGATTTCGAATCTTAATGCAACGCAATGTGACTATCAAGTATTGACTACAAGAGCAACGAGTTGCCCGTTTGTCATATTTATTGTATTTTTATTCATGAATAAACATGAACATTGTTTGGGCATTGATCATTGAAACTGTAAAATGATTATTTTCAAATATTTTGTTGAATCATGTCTTTTTAAGGCATGTTTACATATGAAATAAATACCCATGTATAAATAAACAGTTATTATATTAGAAATGTTTCTTCATTATTTCATCATTTTGGTTTTAATAATTTACAATAAGCAATGGGCTGGCATTATGAATCCTTCCTAGACGGCATGACATCGTTTGATATTTTTCTGTTAATATTGTCCTTGAATTCAATCCTAAAGCATCGATAAGTAGCCGATTTCCATATTGAGTCAACAATGATCGTTCTTTGGGTGAAGAGCCTTTGTTTACATTTTAATACTTGGGAGCTTTTAAAGATATTCCTATGCCTAATGATTATATAGAAATAACAATAGATGTTTTGGAACATTGAAAATGTGGTGTGGTATGGTGGACACACTCCAAGTTAGGTCTAGCTCTAGTGGGGAATACGATCTCGATGACCTGGGTAATGTTTCAGAGATTGAACATAAGACCGACGAGAGGAGATTGCGTCATTTGTTAAGTTTGGATCGACAGGCGAGATGACAGCCTGCCACTCTACATTCATGTACCCACCTCTAAATATACTGTTTCGGAGATAAATACTGAAAATTACTTTTCAAAAAGAAAAAGGTCCAGCGCAAACTAAACCAAGTTCTGGTTTAACCACACAAGGGAGGTAAAGAGGACGGAACCAGCTTGAAAAAAAATAACTGAAAAATACAACATGCATGTCCCTACGACGTTCATAAAAAGACTTGCTGGCCAACGTGGAATGGTTTGTGTCGCCACTAAACAACAAAATCTGTATCCACCCTTGCCAAACCTGGCCGAGTTTACTGCAGACATCTAGGAAAGGACCAACACTACAACACATGGTAACTGATTGATCATGTTTATTCATGTGAACATGCATTCCAATACCCAGCGGGCCCAGCCCTGGCCACAGGCAGACTAATGTACAGACAGACAGACGACACATGAACTTGCAGGCGATCACCACCACACACAACTGTTAGACCGGAGTCGATACGGACATACGCCCAGACAGACAGACAGACATCACCTACTCTGAAAAGCCAGCTATGATTCAAGCGACCACCACCAGCCTTTGAAGCCAAATATTTATTTTGAAAACTTGCACAAAACGATTTCCCATCTTTCTTTAGCTTTAAAAGGACTCCTACACATAGGTGATTTTACATATGCCCGTTATTATAATTGTTCATATTTAATATATGTAATACTAGTATATAGAGCTATATTAGTAAGAATTTTGAGCTTTCAGGCAAACCATTAAAATAAATCCTTACAAGGATCATTTACAAAACATGCAAAATGGTGTCCACCATAGTCGCGTGATAATAAGAGTACGCCATGATTGGTCAACGGCCAGACAGTTGACAGACGGTCATACACGGTCATACACAACTAACCTGCTCACTGCCCAGAAAATTAGCTGATTTATCAAAAACAGCATTTGGAAGGAAATAAATCCCAGTACATGGTGTAGGATCATCAGTTCTTTAGGTTTATACAATATGAATTTGGTGTTCGAGTCCCTTTAAACTATTTTTGGCTTCAAAAAATGTTTTTGAACATCATTTACTTTGGCTTTGTTTGATTTAATTTGTTTCACGTCGCTGCAGAAATATTTCACCCATATGCAACGACATTAACTTTAAGAACATAAGGATTACTAGTATAATTTTATTCACATAACAATTAACAGTGATCACAAGCTGAGCTTCTCTACTGTGACTGCGTGTAGCAAGCAATGTCGGTCAAGTTGGTGGTGTAAGCTTGATGAAGAGGATGAAAAGTAAAATAAATGTAGACATCAGTAGCATAAACAAAACTAGAACATAGGCAAATATATACTCCAAGACCTATTTCCTGGGGTATATAACAGTAGAATCTAGTCCATGTAAAAAATGTTGGGAGACAACAACTTGCCTTTTTTCTCTCAATTTTTCAAACAAATGTAAAGCAAGCAGAAAGAAATCTGGAAAACATTCCTCCAACATTGTTGACAAAGACTAGATATAGGAAATGTATACCTCTGGAGATATCAAGAATAGACAGAGCTATACAGTACCTGGGCTGTACCTATTAAATTTCCTCCAAATAATCGGGTGTTTAAGTCCATGAAAAAAAATATCCTTTGTGATCTTCTACCTTCTTGATATGTTCAAATTCCACAAATTGGATGAAACATTCCTTCAGATTAGGCTAAAATGTGAAATTGTGTACGGATATAAATATGTACAGCATTGGCATAATATGAACTAAAGTACTCAAACATCTATGCAGTAAACATTTGAATCTCAATCAATACACAGTGTAATATACAATAATACTTTTATTCATTTAAAGCCTTTTTCTCTCTTTCTATTTACAATATGAAAACAATTTGCACAAAATAGAAAATAATACAACTTTACATTGAAAATATTTGTGTAGATATCCAATTGTAACAGCGGTAAAAAATATTGTGGACTTTAGAACCAGTCTTGAGGAGGTAGATACTAAAATTAAGTACATCAGCACTCAGCAAGAAATAATTTGTGTAGCTAGTACTTTCAAATGTTTAGGAGATGTGTCAGCACATTTACACATAACACAAAGTACACACTGATGTCAGAATATGGTGATGCGGTACATATAGGTGCAAATATCCACACTTCACACGTCAACAACTGCTCATTTACACACACGAGCCTCATCCACACCGGTCATGTTGAAAAGACAAGGAGCCAATAACATGTTTTTCTGTCTTGTACAGTGGAGCTTCATCGTAAGAGTCCGCAGAACATCTCAACATCCACACCGAAACAACAGTTAGTAAATGTACACCACCTGGGTCCAGTTACGCAGAACGATGGTATTGCTACGAGATTCGTAAATCGTGATGTACGTATAGGGAGTTACGATTCTCGTATCGTTACGATTGTTCCATGGAAAGGGACTCTAAATGTAGACATAGCCCAATTATCATGTAAGAAAACTTTCCCAAAATTGTTATTGTTTTTACACAAAAAAAAGTATCTTTCCATACAATGTCAAAATATATATATATATGTATTATATTCTCCATGGCAAAGATTTCTTTTACTTCCTTGCAATATAAGAAATTTCCTTTCAATAATATATCTTGAGATTTACACAAATTTTATAAAGTCCAGTAACTCAATATAGGCTATAGTTGGAAAAGGAGTATGGAGTCTCTGATGCAATTACAGAACAAAGTATTATATATAACAAATGATATGTTAATCTTATTCAACCTATCCAATTTCCAGTCATGAGTATCACACAGCGGAATGAACAATGAAATTCTTTGAGTAAAATCACTTTGAAACTCACTCAGAATTAAACTAGGATAAATTTCAAAATTGTAATAATATCCAAGTGTCCAATTGGCAAATTCTAGATGGAAGATTAACCCTCTCCATGCCGGAGGTGCCCTAAAGAGCTGTGCTTGTGTCTAATCCAGCAGGGAGAGGGTTAATTGAATTACATCCAATGAATAACAAAGTTACGTCTTGGGCTCAACATGCCTAAACTATCATTAATTCCGTCTCTACTGCCAGTGGAAAAACTAAATTGTGACTCATACAGGTGGTAGTTGGGGCACTCATCTTTGTGCAATGTTTTGTTGTTTTTTTGTTTGTTTGGGTGTTTTTCTCTCTCACAAAATGGGAGTTTTCTTCAGTTATAATTAGAAACAAAAACTTCCAAAGATTAATAACACATCACCCTTTTACAATTATAACACGCAATCTGTTATATGAAGTGTTACACCACAGCCAAGGACAAAATAAAATAACCAGTATTAAATGTGTAATCTTAGAGGAATTGCACAAGTATGAGAATTGCCATTCCTAATACAGCCAGGGCTTCTGCCAGTTGATATCTATGTATATGCCTATCTTATACAGTGGACAGTTTATATGTGCTGTAAGGCGTCTACACAAATAGACACAATTGTACCAATAAGATGAATTGTGTCCGAAGTTCAAGATCACAGCAATATCAGTTTTCAAAATATGTAACACAAATAGCAAGAAGTGTGGTTGGCCCCAATGTGACTCACTACCTGTATGCCCTTGTTAAACTTGGCTATGGAGAAGTCTAAATTCAAATAAGCTGCCATCACTGACATAGCATACAGTAAGCAAAGACCAAATAAGTTATTTCCAAGTTTAGTTGTAATTGTAAATGTTTTATGTTAAAGTTAGCACTATGTGATGTTCAGAATACAATGTCAGTATCAAAGGTCCTTGAGGTAAGGGGAGAGCATTCCGCCTAGTTTCTGGCACTACCGTTCAGCAGATAGTCTGGAAGTTTGATTTCCCGTCGTACATAGAACATGATGTATGCTTTACATCGTGCCACAGTCTCCTCGTCGCATGACGTCACTGTACTGTCATTGAAGTGGTACCACTGGCCTGAAGAACAACACAAACAGGTCAAATACGTTCTCGCAATTATAGCAAATATAAGGATAGTTTGGTTCATAAATAAAAGGAAGAATTCACATCATATTTCTTAATCACTCAAATTCCAAAAATAATACAAAATATTTCTAGGAATATTTATTTAAATTTCTAATGATTTGACCTAACTTTTGTCATCACAGCCATCAATTATTAGAGTTCAAGGGCATTCTAGTTTTGACATTTCGGATAAATGATAGAAAACAACCACTTGCTGTATGCAAGAGATGAACAAGGAAAGTCCACTGCTTAGAATATCAATCATAGTTTTTCACCAATACGCGACGATTAACAATGATAGAGAGCACATCTCGTACATAAGACTTACCATCATGAACAGCATAGGATGTGTAGTGGCCAGAACCAGCTCTGAAAATACAACAACAGGGGAGTGATATTACATCACAGCGAGATACAACTGGGCTGCGTTCAGCTGACAACACATAGCTTACATTACACTACAATACTTTCTCTACATCTAGTAGTTCGCTGAACGGGTTAATAGGAAAATAGCAGGAAATTGGTTTGTGCATGCGTCCAGTCCATTCACTTCATGCTTTGGGTTTTCATACAAAACAACACGCAGTCCTAACCCGTATTAAAGTGTATTCATACATAACACTACTGATCGTTAGCTGAATGGCTCGCATAGTACTACATGTCATACATATTGACATGTATTGTTGGCTGAACGCAGCCCAGGCAGGCATG
Organism: Lepetodrilus schrolli; assembly: GCA_032361225.1. Classification (NCBI taxonomy): domain Eukaryota; kingdom Metazoa; phylum Mollusca; class Gastropoda; order Lepetellida; family Lepetodrilidae; genus Lepetodrilus; species Lepetodrilus schrolli. Next base: position 18,285 of record JAUTBT010053597.1, on the reverse strand, counting down.
GTACTAGTGTATGCACTAACTGACACTCACCCCGACCCGTGATGCACAATGACTGCTGCTAAATCATACATGTTGCTCCCAGCACAACTCCCTCGTGTTTCATGCTGGAACATAAGCACAGACCTTGGCACATGCTTTAATAATTCCGATTAAATATAAAATAACGTGTGACCAGTTTGTCTCTTCATATAAGATATGGCACTACTTTCTGATTCACCAATACTTTCCTGTGGAACAGTTGAGTTATCTACCCATAGTAATTGAATAAATCTATTCATGGAACAACACAAATAAGAACAGCATTAGAGGTATGTGGCATAATCGGTATACTGATCTACATCAGGTATTATTTTTCAAATTTATATTATAATTTTCTAGTTAGCACACTGAAACTGCAATTTCTAGCACACTGAAACTGCAATTTCTAACTCACCAATGTCATTTCTAACTCACCAATGTGTTCAACACATATTTGTTCATGTCCAGCTCTGCAATGGGAAACTCAACATACGTCTCGACCTTGACCCGACAGAATGTGCTCCATCTAAACCTCTTCAGATGTAGACATAGCACCTGCAACACAAACATATTGGAATGAGATCAACCCTTTTCCTCCTGGATTAAACACTCAGTTCATTATAATTATGATAATTCTTGAGTCAAGGTGTAGTTTTGTAGACATGGAGGTAGGCACTGGGCAAGTGCTGGGGTGCTGGCAAGATGTGGAGGGTAGTGGCAAGATGTGTGGGGTAGTGCCAAGATGTGTGGGGTAGTGCCAAGATGTGTGGGGTAGTGCCAAGATGTGGAGGGTTGTGGCAAGATGTGGTGGTAGGGCGAGGGTAGAGGGTGAACTGGGGTGGAAGTGTTTGGGTGGTAATGAAAGTGTGACATAAGTATGTGTGTAGGGTTGAGCCAGTGCAAGAGTGATCGAGATACAGTAAGTGTCCATCTGCTCTCACATTTGGCAGACGGCGAATCCAGAACTTCTTGGTGGACCTCTGCTTCATCTTACAGTTACTGCACATGTACAGCTCAGACTCCTCCAGCTCCTCAACATCTGTGAAACTTGCCAGACAGTCTGCAGAGGAAACGTTTTAATTTACGTTTAGAGCCGCTTTCAAGATTCTTTCACTTATCATATAGTTACTATACAGTACCCACTAACAGCCACACAGTCTGCAGAGGAAATGTTTTGGAACACATCAACATGAAAACAGTACGCTCTGTATTATCTTTCCCATACACAGCATAGATATAATTGTCTATAAAGAATTGTCCATAATGCCCTAGAAGAATACAAACTGTGTTAGACTGGCTATTGTTTGGCATTGCAGCGGTAATCTTTCACCTATACGCGACAAAAACTGTGTTAGACTGGACTCAATCAACAGCTACTGACATCAAGGCTCAGACTACACCAACCTGACAAGTTGCACACAGGTTCACCTTCCTTCGGCTTGGTTGTCTTTGTGCAGAACTGAGTTGGAATATCAAGAGAAAGATCTGCAAGAAAAAGCAACAAGTCAGAATCAATATTTCAACACACATTTGACATTCAACCATAAATTCTAAATAACGGGTCATCCCACTTGTAAACAGTTTCCCATTTAAAAAGAGTTTTGAAAAAGAAATCTGGTATTAATTAATGCTTCTACAATAATGCTACAGAAACATGTCTTGTAAGTACATGTAAGTTTCTTCTGTTTACGTGCCTTTTACAAATATCCATATACCCCGCCTGAGAGATTTACAAATAATTCACTTATTTCCTGCTGCTATGACAACGGACTAACTGTGGTATTACTGTGGCGTTACTGTGGCGCACAGGTTTTTACAGGCTGAAATTTCTCGTATACCCGACACCGAATTGTAATAGATATTTACATACAGTTAAGAAAGCGAACATGCGTATATTCATTCAGAATTACTTTCAAACGTACGAGTTGAGAGTGGCCGCCATACCCATGATGACATCACAGTGCTCTATGATGTCACAACATTTAACTACATCCAAATGGCAGACAAACATTTTGATTGTAGGATAAATTCATTGTCAAATCGTCCCTCGGGGTACATGGAAAGATGTACCCCCCGTGACGAGTTGACAACTTATAATGTGCAGATATATATGGCGGTAACAATAGCCGATTTGAAATTACGGGGCTTTAAAATAAAAATAAAAATGTCCACTCCTACACTGCGATTGCATGACAAACCTAGAAAAGGGTCGTGTTTCTTGGACTCCATCCCACATATAAGACAGTTGACCTCATTCTGCAGTAAACCTCCAAAGATGGCCGTGACAATGGTGCTCTTGCCCTTGGGCCCGATGTATGGACTGTTGTCGTTGGGGTACGGAAGAAGCTGCAGCAGCTCGGAGTGGAGACGGTCAAGGAGGTAGCGCATGAACTCGTGGGCGTCCTGCTGCTGGTAGCCCCTGGAAACACAGCACGGCATGGGTCACAGGTCACAGGTCATTAGACTGGCCACATATTGTGTGTCACAGCTACAGTCATAGCATGGTATAGACACCAGTTGTCCCATTCAATAGAATGATTGTAGCATAACTCTCTATACATTAATAGTGCTACGATTGTTCTGTGGAATAGGAATCTGATCAAGAAGCTGGATTACGACACAGTGTACTCTAATACATAGAATGTGTCGAGAATGAAAATCTCAGTCCACAGTGGAGATGGATACGTGTGCCTAAACAAAATCTTCCACTTTACTCGACGGCTCATTTTCTTGACGTATACAAAATATATATGTAGTCAAAGATAACACATTGATGAAGAATTGTTCATTAAATGGTATGCCAAGTGCTGACGGTTGCAGTTTATAGATGTACCTAAATCTTGGAACAACCTTCCAGATGACCGAGAAGAGAGATTCCGGAGCAATGGCTGCCTTGTTTCCACCCCAGAGCGCGCACAACGTCTTCCGCAACTCTTCAACTAACAGACTGTCAACAACAGCAATGTGCATTGACAAAGTGGTGCAATCCAAATTACAATATTTTATATGTAAACTGGGTACTTTTGAGCTAGTTGAATTTGATTGAATTCGTACTTTACATCACAATGGGAATATCTCACCCATACACACAAGAGCTGAAGCCATGTGAATTTAATGTATTAATCTCCAGACTCTTACATTTATGATTTTTGGTTGTATTTTGGACGGGTTTAGAACCACTTTCAAGATTCTTTCACTTATATCATGGCTTGTCAGTTTAGGGCAGGAGGAAACCCACAACATCCATAGCACTAAATGTTGCAGCAAGCCTGTGAACACCGGCTGGTACTGACAGACCAAGGACGATAACTGCATTGCCACAGTACCGACAATGCATCATGTCGTGATCAAGTTGAAAAGGTAATTTTCGCAAGCATCGATGCCGAGGCTCTAGGACAGGATTTGAACTTGTTATATGTACTCACATGCTTGTTATGTTTGTTAAATGTACTCACATGCTTGTTATGTTTGTTAAATGTACTCACATACTTGTTATATGTACTCACATGCTTTCACCGGTTTCCCGCTTCTTCTTGGCATGGTTGATCTTCTTCTTACATTTCTGGTCCTCTAATGACGGCAACTGTTTTATATACCCACAAAATTGTTGTATATTACTGAAAGAAGAAACAAAATTGGGATGAATCATAGGCTCCATAACATGGAGTATGTCCTTTATTGTCCCTAATTCATAAGTTACAAAACCAGAATGTTAACTAATTTTATTGACAACAAACAAATTAAAATTTCTACAGTGCCTTTAACAATAATGCTATATACAAATAAGTACAGTGCACTCTGGCAATACAGACACTCGTTGGGACCAAGATAATATGCCGGTTTTGAGAGAGTGCCGGATTACTCAGTTTATTAAGAGTTCTGTTGGACTTGGCTCAACGTCATATGCGGCTAGCAGTTCAATCTTTTTGCTAATGACAGTTCACCACGCCAGTCAACTCAAAGTGAGTATACATGTAGCCCAATAGTAATGCATGTGATCAACTGTATACCACGACTACGACCGCCAACTAAATGGCAGCCATTGTTTTTCATAATTTGACTCCAAGCCGGTTTATACAAGGTAAATTAGTTGTAGAATAACGCATCCGGTCGGCTTTTGTGATGCCGGTATAAGGAATAGATAGATGCCAGTTTATTCAAACGTTAACTAATGTTAAATGCATTGTCGCTGGCCAAGATACGCAGATTGCCGGAGTACATAGATGCCGGTAGTGACACGAGTGCACTGTACTGTGGAAAAACAAACACAAAAACAGAGACAAATGCAATCCCAATTGATACTAACCTTAGTGATTGTAAAACAGCATTCATAAAACACGTGTTACCCAGGTTACGTAACCCAGAGGACCTCGGTCGGGTTAGCCTGTCTTCCTAAATGAAAAAAAAATGAAAAAATTATCATTTCAAGATGGATGAAATTGATCAACTACATCTAAAATTAATTATTTACAAACAGACAGATAACATGGAAAAAACTACAGATATAGGTCTCGTGGTTTATCATCTAGCTATTTCAGTCAGTTTCTGTTCTGTCGAGTGGAGTCATTTATTTACAAATCAATGGCCGCCAAAGAGGCATTACTCTGTTTAACTTTTACGTCCTAAGTCTCCCGCATTTGTAGTTTGGACACAAATATTCATGAATCCATTGCAATCAATTATCACTACAAATAGGTGATGACTAATGAAACATTTATTACATGTTTGTTTATTGGTGTGCATAGGATTTTTACGAGCTGAAAGTTCATGTACTTCACCTGAGATGGTACCCGAGATGTATGTGTACTTTCAGCTTGTAGTATCCTGCACACCCCGATAAACATACATACAACTAATATCCCAAGTGGTACTCACCTTTTTCACTTTTTTTCTAACATTTTCTATTGACCCTGTGGAATCCCTCCTCCGTATCCTTTCCTTTCGGAAATTTTGAGCACTGGAAATAAATTAGTAAAAAAATCACGACAAATCTTCAACACACTTTTACAATCTTACTTCTCTTGATTGGAACCTGATAAATTATCACTACAAGTATTTTGTAATCTAAAAATACAAGATTAAAACTAGGAAAAAATGACAACCATCAATGTGACATTTTTCTAATATTAGATTTTACGGAGCTTCAAACACTACGAATGTTAAAAAAATATGATGGAACAGTCAGTCTACTCATTGAATGTTTACCTTTGACATGTTTGAGACTGAGAGGCTAATCTAGAAAGAGATTCGAAGTCTTTCCTGAGTTTATCCAGATGTCCAAACTCAGTATCATTGATAACAAACTCATCACAGGCGTAGCTAAAAATAAAAATTAAAAATAATAGTAATGTGAATACTTTAACAATGGATATTTAAACATTAGGCTACCAAACTACTTATACATTTTTTATCAGTATGAATGTGTGATTTTAGTACCATATCATATACAAATTTAGAAATTGTCAGAAATTAGTTTTTTCTTTGAATTATGAAAATAATGAAATACTATTTTTCAAATCGAGTTAGAAATTCAAGTAAATGGGGGTGAAAAAGAAACATTTCAAAAGCTGGCGATTATCATATCCATTACATACAAAATACCCTTTCTGACGAGATATTGATAGGATGCGCTGTCTGTAGAGTGGCATTGCAGTTATCATCCTTGGTCTTGTCAGTACCAGCCGATGCTCGTAGGTTTACTGAAACATTCAGCGCTACGGATGTTGCGGGTTTCCTCATACCTTAAACTGACAAGTCATGATATAAGTGAAAGAATCTTGAAAGCGACTCTAAACCCCAATTAAAAAAATTAAAAATTAAAAATTAAAAATTTAGTTTTATTTCAATGTTACCTTGATTAAGCAAATGTATTATGTATTATATGTATAATTTATTGAGGAGCGGTATAAAAAAAAAAGCTTTACAGCTTGATTACCTATCCTCAGTCATTTTCTTTTGAATAAAAATATGTTTTAACCATATATATATATATATATATATATATATTCTCCATTTTGTTTTGGAAATATTTATGCAATTATTTTGAATTTTTTTAAAATTACTAGTAGTTTTCAGTAATTTAACAGTGATTGGAATGCATGTAATTTAAATAGAGGTTGTTGGGAAAATGGACAACAGTATACACATACATGTATTCATGAAGAATAATGTATTTATAAAGCTGTTGCAAAAGTATATTATATCCTACAACCAGAATTGCTTTTTTACCCTTGAAAGCAACTCTAAACTCTAATTTTAAAAAAAGAAGAAAAACAAAGAGGATGTTAATTAAGTATCAGTGACATGAGATAAATCAATGATGTAGATTCCTTTACAACTTCTCAAATTAGTTCTATATCGGATAATCTGAACTTACCATATAGCAATCTATCAATGTGCTCTAAATATGTAGGTGAAGTGCATACAATTATATGGATGTCGGTGAATACCTATGTGTAGTCATCTCTCTCATTAATCTCAATGTGAATGTTTTTATTTGTGAATCTGTACATATACAAGAAACAAATGAAAAAGACAAAGACAATATACTCAACAAAATAAATTACAGTCCAGCATGTATTTTGTGGGAAAACTTTCTCACAAATTTTGGCACTTTGTTTGAGAAATCTGGTGCCATTCTTCTTCCAAGTACCTGCAAGTTATTGAAGAGTACTTGGAACCCGTAGACTCTTGGAAATTCTTCTTTGTTAAAATAATATAAAGCTACATTTATATGTCCATTAAGACTACTGACCCTTAATTATTTTTGTTGTGTATATACGGTATGCTCTGCATGAGAGATATCTTCATGCAGCAAATATTTGTAAATAATTTGTCTTGTCTATTCCCTTGAGACTTAATTAACATGAATTTTGTCATGGGCATTTGTGGTTTGCATCTAGTAGCTAGCATCATTATGATCATGTCCCAAAAGATGTTCATCACTAAGTCCAGTAGTCTTTCGGTCCATTAACCCTCTCCCTGCTGGATTAGGCACATGTATAGCTCTTTAGGGCATCTCTGGTTGCCTTCAGCATGGAGAGGGTTAATGCTACTTCACCTATCATGTACGCAGTGGCCTTTTTCTAGTTACCAGTAAATAACAATAAATATAATATACTGCCTCTTCAGGTACAAGAAAGACATTATTTTTTTAATCCTTTGTGAAAGGAACTACAGTACAGGAAAAGATGTTTGATGTGTGCATATATCGGAAATTCATTCCATCGAATTCAGTTATCTGAATATCCTATTCTTATATTGACAATAGAACATCCATGTTTGAATGCAAGATTGATCCATTCGCTAAAAGTTTGTCTCTAAGGAAATATTTGCCTATATTTTGGCTGGATATTGATCGTACGATATCAACCACTCATTGATCTATGATGTAATTAATACTTGCCTATAACAACAGGCTTTGCTGCCTATGTATTGGAAATCCTATAAGAACTGGTGGCTCATATAAGATAATGGATATTACTTAAAGGTCTAAGCTGAATGGGTGAAATTAGATATGTATATTTTTATGCATCCCGATAGATATGAACGATGTTTAGTCACACACATTTATCAGTAGTTTTAATTTAGAATTCTTAGCTAGGAGCCGCGTGAGACTCATTTACTAAGTGAATAATTTAAATGACTTTACCAATCTTGAAAACAAGCCAGATGAATTTCAGTTGGTTTATTATTTAATAGCAACTTTCATTACTGATTTCTGAAGACGTGTTTATCGAGGAAATCCATTCATTTCCTTAATAAAAGACGTGCGTTTGTGGATGTTCCTGTTCATTTTCAATATCACGTTTCATTCCACGAACATAAAACACAACTATGGTAATACATGTACATACTATTAATTTATAGATATTAAAACAGTGAATGTCAAATATCATTATTATATGTATATAGCATGTGCCAATTAAATGTGCTGTAAATTTTGGATCTTAGTATCCTAAATCTTAGTATCTTAGTACATCACTGAACAATAAATGTACTGATGAACTGGTCCATGATAGCAATCATTAAATCAATAATACTCCAGTATTGTGTAGTTGAAGCACTGAAAATGTACAACTATATCTATTAATCAATCTTAGGAAGAATGCAAGTCTTAACAAACTGAAATTTGTTAAAGTGTATCTCACTACTATAACATGGTCACCTGTGAAACGACTTTCCATAGAATACTGCACGGATATTTAACAGAAAAATTGATGATATTCGATAGAATCCATGTATGGCAGTCTCAGGTGAATACGTTGCCAATGGTCAATCATTAACCAATCATTGATCAGAAGAGTCACCAATCGGGGAAGTCTTAACCAGGTCAATGCATTAATGACTCTTCACAGGAACTATAATTTCTTATCTGTTGTTTTGGTTATTGGATAATAGCTTATCACAGCTGTTCCTAGGTGTATTTACTACTCTGGCTTGGTATATTCGCTGCCATTATGATGTGAGTATGCCAATCCCTGGCCCCATCTGCACCAAACATTATGTATTTGTCGGTCAGACAAGTCAAAGAACTGTTCGACAATAGTTTAGTTGTATGTTTTAGTCTATCTATGTCAACAACAAATCTACACAATAAAACAAATATTTGGGGGCAATAGTTCTGAAGTATGTGTCAATATGATTACATCCCATTATTATTGTTATGGTCATTATTATTTATGTATGTATTTACTTAATATTTTTATTCCATTGAATCAGTTTTTGCCAGGATTACAAGGACAGGACAAATTGGTTGCTAGCCATTTCATATTTTTTTCAATATTAGGAACATGGTTATTTGATTCCCTGGTTTTTCTGTGATAATTTTAGCATGGTTGGTAGTAAATAAAAATAAATATAATTTGATATTTTGGCAAGTCGGTCAGGTTCAATATAAAAATAATAATAATTGGAGATTATGAATGGTTGCTTGATGTCAATAATTGTGATAAACACCAGTACACATAGCTTGTTGAGATTTGAATGCACAATTATTTTCAAAGTACTGCTTGTCAATACAAATAATTAGATAAATTAGACTTTTGTTTTACACATTTACCAGTAACAAATCAAATTGGATTTAACTTTGTGTCAACCATTGCCTGCCAGTCTTTGTTCATGTTCATTGATGGTTTATACGACTCGTTCCTTCACAATTTTTTTAATTTTTTTTTAAAAGACTAGTACACTGTTGGCGGAATATAATAAAAAATATTTATATTTAAGTTGAAAAAGTCGAGTGGCGGATCTGTAAACCAGGGAATCAAATAATTATAGGGTCTAATATATAGGTACATTATGCCAATAAATATCTGTTTTGTTTCAGGTGGTTTCCACTATCTGCACGTGGCCAAACCCAGTCTCCCGAGCACGCTAGAATCACAAATGTCACATGTGGAATATGTAAGTTGATGTTTTTCATGTCCTAGGCAATATTCCATTCAGAATAGTTTTGACAATGCATCATAGTTATTGTAATTAGTAATAGCCTGTCAATTTTTAACTTGAAACCAAAACATCCTAGCTGTTGCAAAGACTACAGTTAACCCAAATATGTCAGCCTACAGAGTTAACCCAAATTTGTCAGCCTAGAGAGTTAACATAAATTTGTCAGCCTACAGTTAACCCAAATTTGTCAGCCTAGAGAGTTAACCCAAATTTGTCAGCCTACAGATTTAACCCAAATTTGTCAGCCTAGAGAGTTAACCCAAATTTGTCAACCTAGAGAGTTAACCCAAATTTGTCAGCCTAGAGAGTTAACCCAAATTTGTCAACCTAGAGAGAGAACCCAAATTTATCAGCCTACAGAGTTAACCCAAATTTGTCAGCCTAGATAGTTAACCCAAAGGAGAACACAAGGAACATTGGTATTATGCAGTCATCATCTTGTGTTTGCCTGTACCAGCCTTCAACATGTTGAGGGTCTTATTGTTTCACAATATCAGTGTCATAGTTTTGCTCAACTTGCACTGGTTTCTCTGTAAGTATGGCATCATGTTTGTTTCTCTGTACATATGTCATCTCACTTGTTTCTCTGTATGCATTTCATCTCACTTGTTTCTCTTAAGTATGTCATCATGTTTGTTTCTCTGTACATGTCATCTCACTTGTTTCTCTGTACATATATCATCACACTTGTTTCGCTGTATGCTTTTCATCTCACTTGTTTCTCTGTAAGTATGTCATCACTTGTTTCTCTGTACAGATGTCATCACACTTGTTTCTCTGTACATGTCATCTCACTTGTTTCTCTGTATGCATTTCATCGCACTTGTTTCTCTGTAAGTATGTCATCACACTTGTTTCTCTGTACATGTCATCACACTTGTATCTCTGTACATGTCATCACACATGTTTCTCTGTACATTATGTCATTACACTTGTATCTCTATATGCATTTAGTCTCACTAGTTTCTCTGTAAGTATGTCATTGCACGTGTTTCTGTGTATGTCGTCACATTTGTTTCTCTGTACATGTGTCTCACTTGTATCTCTGTATGCATTTTGTCTCACTAGTTTCTCTGTAAGTATGTCGTTGCACTTGTTTCTCTGTACATATATCACCGAACTTGTTTCTCTGTACATATGCCATCACATTTGTTTCTCTGTACACATGTTGTCACATTTGTTTTTCTGTATGCATGTCGTCACACTTGTTTCTCTGTTTCACCCACAGGGTCGGGAGTTGTTGACAGGGGAGGTGGGTCCAGAAGCAAACTATTTCCGTCTACACCTCAACCAATACAACACAGTGGAGACCATCACATGTCTGTCCAAACAGGTGTGTACTATATCAGCAGAACATACTTCAATCCATTGCCATAATGTAGCATAATTACCCTAATAATTCGAACAGGATAACATAATGAAATTTGTAGCTGTTCGAATTATAAGAAAAAATATCAGTGTTCATATAATTATGGACAACCAAATTAAATTACAAAATATGGATGTAAATGAAATAAATAAATAATTGTAAATAAATGAAGGATTTAAACATTTAAAAGATTTTCTTTGGAAAAAAATGAGTGTGTTCGAATAATAATATTTATATAGCGCTGAGTTCCAGCTAGGATGCTCACAGATGCTTAATATTAGAAAATCACTATTTGAAAAAATGGTTCTGTTCGTATTTTTAAGGTCATATATTTTTTTTTAACATTAATTTAAGTGTTCGATGTATTAGAGGGTTATTAGGGTAATTTTTGTTGTTGTTGTTAATATAAAAGCAGGTGTTACCATTTTAAAGTAACAAATGAATGGTTTTTGGTATGAGTGAAAATGAGTCAGATACCAAAATTATTCACAAGTTTCATAAAAATGGTATCACATGGAAGCAAGTTTAGTATTTTATTTATTACACTGCCAACCCTGACACGCAATTAACTTGATTGTATGTCACCAGTTTAGACTGTATAGAGTATGCCCATGAATACATGTTATATTGTGAGTACAAAAGCTCGACTGGTTGACACCCTATTTATGTGTGTGCACAAATAAATAGTCCCTTGGATTAAAAAAGAAATACTACATTAAAATAATCAAGGAATGATAAATTCAAGCTTGTTTTAATAAGAATATACATGACTATGCTAGTGTTTATCAAATCTTGTAAAATTTCAAAATTAATATCTTGACAACATGCGATTCTGACATCTTGGTGTCGATGTCATCTGTTAGTGTGAGTGTGAATATCTAGTATTTCACGGGGGATATGAAGTTGATATTAAATAGAATATCAATTCATATCATTTTCTGTTTATGGCCCCAGATGTAATTTAAGTAGAGAAGCTTTGGATGAAGATCGAAAATCAATCTTCCATCCTGAAATAGGCAATGTACTAGATAAGTAAACAAACCCAAGACATCATGTCACTATCATTAATTTATGCCAGTGTTTATCAGACTCAATTTGCATTGTAACATCAGCCAACAACCAATGAGACCGTGAGAAAATATTTCAACCTTGCATCCATATTGTTAATTTGATGTGGTCTCAAATACAAATAGTTATTATCACATCAAAATATCAAGGTTATCAATATATCTATTTTCCATCAATCTCATTCAGTTATCATTGTATATGAACAATTTAGACTTAATTGAACAATTTAGACTTAATTGTATGTACTTATTTATTTGAAAATCGTCGCGTATGGGTGAAAATTTTACCGCTGTGACGTAAAACAATCTCGCTCACTTTATTTGGAAATGTACTATGATAACATTAAGATCACTGGGACTATTTTTATTCAATACGATATGGAAATATGATCCTATGCAAGAAACTATTACATCAATGATCTTTTTGATCGTCTGTTCATCGATTTTTCTAATTAATTGCTTCAACACTTCTCATTCCCATATTACCGGTATATATTTCCGTAAACACAGCTCTCTAAATCATTATTTACTGCATTTTTATCTCGGAATCAACGCATGTCCATTTTTTTGGTCGGTCACGGGGAGTGAATTTCTGCGTGTTATTACATGACCAGCATGCATTGCATGACCTGATTATGAGGCTGAACACTTACAATGACACGCGATGACTGCGAGACTTGACAAACTGGGAGGTAGACCGTGGACGTGAATTGTGTTAAACCCACAGGACACCCATTAGGAGTTTCTGCACTGCCCCTGTGGGAAAAGATACGAGACTGTCTGGGCGATCAGGAAGCTGGCTGTGCGATCAGTTGGGGAACTCGTTAATATTTACGAGGGATGAGATTATGTTGTTTTGCGAGTACCGTGATTTTTTGGTCAATTTTTACGCAAGAGCAGTGCAGTACGTGTTGATTTACCGGACACTTGTAAGCTGTTGATATATGTCTGGAACAATTATTTATGGATTTTAAGGAAAAGTCTCATTGATCATCGCAATTTCATGCGATATTAATAAGGAAATTATGGATTCCAGGAAGTGAAATATTTACTCAAATATTTAAAATTGTATTTTATTCCCATTCTGATTTGAGGATCAAGGCACCTTTTCATGAAGCTCTTATATCCACTATGTATAGGATAATATACGAGAAACAGTTGATCCATTGTTCACGAATAGACTACGAGTACATTACCCGGCTTTAAATACAGCACACATTTCACATGTGCTTCATGGGCATACTTACTCTCCAGAGGGTTGTTTAAATGAATAATTTTTCCATGCACTTTGTGTGAACACATCGTGAAACACGTGCTATTGCTGGCTACTGTGACCATTTCAAAAGACTTGATAAATGTTGTGCGATTTCTTTGTAACCTCAGGTAGGAAAGTGTAGGACTCACAGCTAGAAATCTTCAGTTCGATCATGACTACAGTCAAGAAATGTTATTTTGTGTAAGTGATGGTAGTTTGGCAGGCACAAGTCAACTCAATCTCAAAGTAAAGAAATTCAATAATGATAAGTTATCAAACTGTACATTTTGTGAAAGAAATCGACAGAAAACAGTAGATTCATGAAAAATAATGAATTTACAATGAATAAAAATTATGGCTGTATTTAAGACATCGTAACCCTCATAAATGATCTTGATTGCAGTTACAAGAAGGTTATTGTCTCATAGTAGATACAAGAGTTTCAAGAAATGATGCCCGTGTTTGTTTATTTTGTTTTTTTGGTGTTCTGTATAGAGACACTATAAGATTATGAATTCACCTGTACCCCATCTTTTGACAGCCCTTGGCCATCAACAACTTGATATGTCTGTTTGGCATGCACGAGCGCTATCTCAACAACCTGGTGTCACGCTTTGAGGAGGGTCTCCTTAAAGACTTCTACAGGTAGATCAGGAAGATCATCCATAGACGTGTGTGTGTTGTGCATGCGTGTGTGTGTGTATGTGTGTGTGTGGTGCGTGTGTGTGTGTGTGTGTGTGTTTGTCGTGTGTGTGTGTGTTGTGCATGCGTGAGTGTGTATGTGTGTGGTGTGTGTGTGTGTGTGCATGAGTATGTGTGAGTGCATGTATGTGCGCATGTGTGCAAGCAAACTAGAAGGTTTAATCACACAGTAGATGTCATTCATTATTCTTTTTATTTTATTTCTTTCTTTTTTCTTTTTCAGTTACTTCCAGGAGGCATGGTGTCTGGCAGTGTATCACGATCGCTTCCCCGACTTCCGTGATGAAATCAGAGAGTTGCTCATCACCAGCCCAGTGCGTTGTCCTCTTTAAATATATAAAACCACTCCATTGATAGCTCAAGTATATAAAACCAACTCCATTGATAGCTCAAATATATAAAACCAACATCATTGATAGCTCAAATATATAAAACCAACGCCATTGATAGCTCAAATATATAAAACCAACTCCATTGATAGCTCAAATATATAAAACCACTCCATTGATAGCTCAAATATATAAAACCAACTCCATTCATAGCTCGAATATATAAAACCAATTCCATTGATAGCTCAAATATATAAATCCCACCTCCATTGATAGCTTAAATATATATAACCCACCTCCATAGATCGCAAATAAACTATAAAACCCACATCCATTGCTAGCTCAACTGTACTATTTATGAAACTCACCTCCAGTAATAGCTCAAGTATAAAACCCACATTCATTGATACCTCAAATATAAAACCCACCTCCATTGATAGCTCAAATATAAAACCCACTTATATTGATAGATCAAATATAAAACCCACCTATATTGATAGCTCAAATAAATTTCCCACTTGCACATTGATAGTTCATATATAAAACCCACTTATATTGATAGATCAAATATAAAACCCACCTCTATTGATAGCTCATATATATTTCCCACCTGCACATTGATAGCTCATATATAAACCCACCTCCACCTTGACAGCTCAAATATAATCTATATTGTCCACCACTGATGTCTTAAATGTACTCTTATAAAATACACATCGTCGCAAATGGGTGAAAGATTCCTGCAGCGACGTTAAACTCCATAATCACTCACCCACTATAAAATGAACCTCCATTCATAACTCAGATGTACTCCATTAAACACACCTCGATTGACAGCTCAATCAGTATTTTGACATTAATTATTTCATCATAAAAGGCAGGAACCATATGGTATTCTGTGGGTATTGTACTGTAATTGGATATGTAGTTGCCAGTAATGCTGTTTCACACTTACATATTGGAAAAGAGAGTGTTTTATTAGAAATATTCCACCAGATGAGACCATGTCTGGAATAAACATGTAAAATGTGATGGCATGCTATTGCTGGTATAACATCCACTTTACAGTGAATTGAGTACCACTCACTCGTGAATAAAATAGTTTAGCATTGTTTATCGAGTGCTCATAGACATATTTTGTTTTACCTAATAAAACAAAACGTTATGTGGGTTTTTTTTATGGTACATGTATTTCATATTAAAAGCTACATGTATGTATTTGTTTTCAATCCATTGAATATATTGATTCTTTTCCAAAGGTTTTGTTAATCTTTCAATGTTAGTGACATGCAGACATCTATGTATATCTCCAAGTATCCGTCCTTTATATGGTCATCATCAAAATTATATAATAATTATGCTTCCCTTCCATTATTCCATTTCCGTATTATTTTTTTAGCAATGCAGCTTTTTTATATTGAGTTATCACTTCCCCATTAGCTCAAATGGATCTTACAATGCAGAACTTGTTTATTATGGAATTGTTTTTGATTTGTTCTTGGTTGCTATGGATGTTATTTTCATGATGTCGTCAGCACTGTCCATGTAGTTATCCTATCAGTATCAATCAGTGGGTTTTTTACCAAAAGATGTGTCACTAAATAGAACAGGATAATCATTTAATGCAATTTGGTGTTTATTTTAATGACATATTGTCAATTTTTCGTCATTAGGAAGAAGCACTTGAAGCAATGGAGGAGAAAGTTCGATTGGTCGTTGACGAGGAAATATCTGTAAGTGTTGTTTTAATGTTTTGCATGTACTTAACATATTTTTTTAGGTACTGAATAATTTATTTTCATGAAAGGTACATACATGTACATGTTGGTGTATTTATTTGTTTCTGACTGAATTATTTATTTTCATGAAATGTACATGTTGTGAAATAAATCCAAGCAGGAAACTACTGACTAGTAGATAGAGTTGGAGAGGTAGATAATGAAAGATAATTCTCCAGGGGAAACTAGTTCATGTCTGAAATAATATGTTATCGGTTTCATTAAATACATGGAACAAAATAGGTATGTAGTGTGATTCAGTGTTATTTTCATTTACTAGTACCTGTATTTTTAATATTTATGACTCTATTTATATATTTATATAACTAATCTTCACCAAAAACTTTTAGCCAAAGTACAAAAAAATATATTAATTTTTTTACAAATATTTATAATATATATATATATTTTTTTTATTTTTACAAATATTTACACAAATTTTTACAAATATTTACAACATTTTTACAAATATTTACATTTTTACAAATATTTAAAATAATTTTATTTTTTTTACAAATATTTACAATACAATTGAATAATTGAAGCATTATTCTAAATTTTGCATTGCAAAATTTACAAATACCATTTCTGTGTTTCTGTCACTATTATTCAAACTAATTAAGAAAGTTACAGTACATGAGCAAGAAATCAACAATCCATTACTGGTAACAAGAATCGGCTCTATTATCCCATAAACAATAAGGAATCCATTATTACTGTCTGCAGAAATGCTACAGTACCAGGCAGTAAGTATTAACATCCACAAAAATGCAGTAATTGGTAATAGACGAGGAGTTGATTGATGCTTCCATAAGACAGCTGTGATTGGCGGTTGAATGACATTGTGATGTTACTGCAAGCTGTAATAGAGTGGTGTGTACATATGCGATCAATTGATTAGTAATACGAGATAAAAAGTTAGCTTTTTCCCTTCTAACACAAAAGCAACTGCCTTAGTACTTCAAAGCAGATTGCTGTCTATGTAGATAAATCTACAACTAAGTTGATGACTTTTAACATAGCAGAACAGAGACTTTTGCTTGTTTTGTCTGTTTGATATGCAATTAAGTTGGTTAAGATTTGTCCTACATTTTCTGACCAAGAAGAAATTGGAATTTTAATTTGTTCCTGCATTGCCATTGTCAAACACATTATTACGGTACCTAAAAAGTGTTTAAAATTCTACGTTTGATTTGTCTGCACATATTTTATCAAACCAGCTACTTATTCCTCATGTCCAACATGCACTAGGAAATCATATATTTTACCAAAGCATTTTAAATTTTTTTAAATGTTTTAATCAACATACAAATCATGATGGTCCACAAAAACAAGAAATTAAATTGGCTTTATGAACTGATAGATAAAATAATCCCTTCCTTCGGAATCATGCATTGTGAAAGAAAAACAACCAAAGTCTTTTACAGCTTGATCCAACATCTGTAGTCTAACATCGGGGTCTTCATCCGTCACATGCAGGAACACACCGCCAGGGGAGATCACTCTCACCAGACCTTCCAACATTGCCAAACTGTTCTTACTTCCCTTGGTTTTATCCTTGAGAACAGAATCCGTAGTCCCTTTGTCGATTACCAAGTGGAAACTACCAGCCACAAACGGCATATTGATCAGATCGCATTTGACATATTGCACTGTCGTCGAAGGATGTCCTTTCTGGCAGTCAGATAACCAGTGTCGTTGAGTTCTCAGCGCTTCCGACACGTAATCGGCCAGACACAGTGCAATGGGAAGGTCTACGGATCGCGAATACAGTAGCAGAGGGAGCGACGAGTTCCCGCATCCTGCTTCCAGGACCCTGACTGGGCTGCAGGTCTGCGAGAGGGTTGCTAGGTGGGGCTGGATAACCCCTAGGAGAGTGTCGCCAGACAGCAGCCAGTCGAACGTCCGTTGCTTTTCACCTGTCCGACTGTATCGCTCTGACCAGTAGGAATATTTGCCGAGTTTCTCGTCTGGAAGAAAGACAAATAGAAAATTATCTTAAATGCATATTGTTGAGATATGTAGATAGTGACAATTGAGTCACTTTGACAAACACACAAATGGGAAGGCATCATTGATAACAAATTTTATTACCCAATACTGTCTTTTCACAGTAGATATCGCTTTGACAATAACAAGCGATATCTACAGCAGTAGATATCGTTTGATCCAATTCTTGGTTTATTTGATCATTTATTTAATTGTTCTACCATTGTGATATGCTGTAGATATCACTTGAACCAAGTATTTGATTGTTCAACCTTTGTGATGTCATCGCTACAATTGTGATGTCATAGCATTGCTATGATGTCACAGT
>JAUTBT010053586.1:0-15565 GCA_032361225.1 Lepetodrilus schrolli | reverse complement strand
TTTACTGCAACATTCAGCGCTACGGATGTTGCGGGTTTCCTCCTGCCCTATACTGACAAGTCGTGATATAAGTGAAAGAATCTTGAAAGCGACTTAAAACCCCAATAACAAAAATGAAAAAGGGAAAGAATCTTGAAACCGACTCTAAACCCCAATAAACGAAACTTATAATCAATTTTGTTATTTGAACAATACGGGTCCTGGATGACTTTCATTATCACGACGGCGTCAGGATTAATAAGGATAACTTCAAGAACAAATAAATCATGGCATTTTTCTCTTTTGTTTTAAATTTCTTGACACTTTCTTGAAAATTTAGTACATTATATTAACATTGTTCTCGCTCTCCTTCCAAAGGGATTCCACTGACCATAGACATGCTGCGTATGACCCCTCTTTTGGTGTTCTATAATAGTATTGGTAATCTGCTGCCATTATGTCTAGTGGATCAACTCAACCAAAATAGACAGTGACAGCAATGGATTGGCATTGGTGGCACTCTGAGGTACAAATCATGTCCAGTAAAAATTGATACCATTATAGCACATACTTATATATCTTGGTAAAATTGAAGTAGGCCGGGAGCTGAGTATTCCTACCATGCACACACCCACCCCCTCCCAGGACAATTTTTCATGGGTACCAAAATGTTCAGTAGAGTCCACTCTACCACTCATTTGAAAGTGGTACTTTGGAAGTAATGCACTTTGCATAAGCGTAATTTTGGTACATATACCATGTCTCTACCTCCAAAGCTGAGCGAGGTATGGTCAAGTATGGTGCATGGTAAGTCTCCCGACCTAAAGTTAGATGATCGATATAGAACACCGATGTCTGGAGGAATTATATTTCATTTTTTTCTATGTTGATTTCTTTTGGATCTCTCTCTCTCCCTCTCTCTCTCTCTCTCTCTCTCTCTTCCCCCTCTCTCTTCCCCCTCTCTCTTCCCTATATATCTTCTCTCTCCTCTCTCTCTCTCGCCTCTCTCTATCTCCCCTCTCTCTCTATCTTCTCTCTCGCCTCTCTCCTCTCTCTCTATCTCCCCCTCTCTCTCGCCTCTCCTCTTTCTCTCTATCTCCCCCTCTCCTCTCTCCTTCCCCTATCTCTCTATTATTGATATTTATCTTGCTTTTTCTCTTTTCTCTCCCTCACTCCTACCTCTCCTTCCCAATGTATCTCTTTCTACCCTCAGTCCCCTGCTCTCTATTTCTGCCTCGTTCGCCCCCGCCCCGTTATACTACTAAATATTCCGATGGATCCATTGGGTTAAGATGGCACGCGAATTTACTCTGCCTAAGTAAAGCAGGCAATCAAATCTGAAACAGTTTGTAAACTAGAGTGGCGGTAAAGTCGCAGCAGTGATCAATTGCCCTCGATATTAGACAACTCCCCTGTGCCAGGAATATTAGATAACTTGACACAGTGGCTATATATACTAATACTTCAAGCCGATCTCGAGGTATCTCGTGGCCGAGGGGTAATGGGACTCATCTAGTGTATACTTGGATGCTAATTGATACACAGGTCTATTTTGAGATTAATTCTAGTTATTTTGCAAATTATATATATACTCAGCAAAATTAAGGGCCATTAGCTTTTTTTTTAAACATATGAACATAACTTTATAGTATTTTAGCAAGGAAGAATTATCAACAATCTACAGGCTCCAAATACTCGTCAAGAACTTTAAGAATGGAGCCAGCATTCCTCAAGACGAGTTTAGAAATTTAGTAGAAAGCTTCCCAACAAAATATCTGCCGGCCCTTAATTTATTTTGTTGAGTATAATATGTATATACTTAGCTATGCATGTAATTCTAATAAGGCATGAACATGAAGTATACCACATTATGAATGTGGCATCATGCACAGTTTCCATCAGTAGCAACGCGCATCATTGCCATTGACTATAAAATCAATGTGCCCTCACTTTCCTTCTCAACTTCCTGATGAGTATACCACCCACGCTGCCGTGTTCTAGCCGATAGGTGGTTAGGATTCTCATTTCCATCTCGTCCTACAATACAATATTAGCTAGTTTTCTCCATTATTAATTTCAAATTGTCAGATTGTATCCAAGAAGTATCAGTTACATTGATAGGCATGAAGTAATGTCAATGAAGTAATGAAGACATTCAACTAAGACAAATGGCCTACATTAATTAGCTTACGCAGTACTTCATTATGCATAGTTATGCCACCACAAGAAAGATTTTCGAACAGACACAAGGCGATGTTTGAGTAAGACATTGTTCAGAGATAAAATTCTGACAAAGGACTTCTGTAGTGAAGGGCACTCGGCACAGCGAAGATTTTGACTTTCGACACAGGCATTGCCAATAGTCTATTTTTTTTTTAATGATAATTGAACGTTGTGATTTTGTGAGATGTACACTGGTTAATTGTAAACTAGGTACACATTGCAGTTCAAAATGACATTTATTAAGAATAAATATTTTCCGACGGAAAGCTGTATTCTGGGATTTACTACTACTACTACTACTACTACTACTACTACTACTACTACTACTACTACTACTACTACTACTACTACTACAAATAATAATAATAATATTAATATGAATGCTAAAATAAAATAACAAATAAATAATAATAATGATAATAACTATATAATAATAACAATAACAATACATAATAATAACAATAATAATAATAGAGATATAATTATTTCTACTTACACTTGACAGACTTGAATGAGCTTCCCCAAGTCAGCTTCCTCTTCCTGTTCAGCTTCATCGTGCGAGTTATCTCCCCATCCGATGTCAGACGACCTTGCCGTGGTTTGGTGTTTGACACTGAGGTAGTAGTTGGGAGGCGGCGTCACTCCGCTTTCCACCGACGGACTCGTCAGGTACAACCGATCCGGAGGGTCCTCTTCGTTTAGGACTGTCAAACTGGGACCCTCAACTGCAGACTCCAGTGGAGGGAGAGCGTCGTGGCCCATGTGTTGTTCCTCATCCGGTGGAATCGTTCTTTTGTTTTTTATTCTCGTGGTCGTCGTTTTGTTCTTCTTAAACCGTCTCTTGAGCCTGTTGCTTTTCCTGGAGTACTTTCGTTTGCCGGGAGGAAGGACGGTGGAGCCGACGTACAGACGGTTCCTTTCTCTGTCCGTGTTATCGCTGTCGCTGACGTCGCGGTCCATCCTCTTTGTCCCGATTATCGGCAGAGTTGTGAGTTCCACCCTGTCATACCCATTTGTCGAATCAACCTTCAGCATGACGGGCGCGTCGGAGTCAATGTCGTTGACTGTTTGGAGAGTTACGTGACCTCCCGGGTCGGGCTTAGTGTTGGGTGTACGACCACGGTTGAGAGTTCTGGGTAGAGTGTACGTCGTGTCCACCTTGGGAGGAATCCTATCCGTACGGACGTTGTTGTCCATTCCGAGGTACTCCACTGACCATTCTTCTATGCTACCGGAAGTGGACATCACGTGGTAACCAGGAGTATGTTGGGGATCGGATTGCGAAAACTGGAAAACGTAGTCACGTCTCCTCGTCGGGGCGGCAGCGACCTTTGACCCTGGTCTCGGCGACACGTATCGCGACACACCACGACTTCCGGAAGTGTCTGCGTTTCCACGGTAACTAGACCCCTGCCTTTGACCTGTGTTCAGTGCCTCTACTGTCACGTGTTCATCACGACGATATTTGTCAACAGTTTGTTTTTGTTCAACATTTCGTACGTCGACCTTATCAAGATCTGGATAATTGGATCCATATTTATGTCTGTCGACAATTGCTTCACGATTGCTGCCAGATGAAACGAGCTTGGTGTTCGTGTTACCACGAGAGCGGACTATATTTGACGTCTCCCGGTGCTTGCCGACATCAGCTTTTCCGCTGAGGGGGTCTGGTCTATTACCGAGCGCGTGCTTTAGTTCCCGAGGGGGACATGTCGGATTGCCAGAACCCGATACAGGCCTACTTCTTACGTGCGCATCTTCGTGCCTAATTGAGAATTGGGAGTTGATCTTTTCAGTTATAGTCCGTTTCCTGCCACTGTTCGTTTTCACACTGTCTTCGCGTGGTGGTGGTGGTTTCGGATACAAACATGTCTTCCCGACGGTTTGATGAAGGACGTAAGGGGATTGGTCTGCTGAAATCCTTCTATTTATGTGCTCCAGGCGGTCTTGGAATTTCTGTTTCCAGGGACTTCGTCTCTTTTCCAGCTTTTTCTGACTGGGGATGTCAGATCTGACGGTGTTTCTGTTCGACTTACTGCTGGTATTTCTTTTGTTTTCATCAGACTGTGATCTGGTTTTGACGTCTGTGTGTGATCGTTCTATTCTATTACTGCCTTCTTTTTCTGAAGATTGAGGCCCGTGTATATCATGGGTCGACCCCTCCTTCAGTAATCTCAGTAAGTGCTCAGTGGCACTCCTACGTAGCAGTTGGTGACGTTTGTGATTCCCAGAATCATGCGGTCTTTCTTGACCGATATCCGGAGAAAATGTCACGGCTTTGGGCCTAGATCTTGACATGCTATCGCTAAGACACTCGCCAGAACCGTCCGAATACAACCGCAGGGATTCATACTGTTCTAATAAACTCCTCGATCTGGTCAACCTTTCGGTTATGTACTTTTCTTGAGCTTTGCGGTCACGTGGCTGCAATTTGAGTTCATGCTTGTTCAGGTTCACATCCGGCTGTTCTAATGCAACTTCCGACTTCGGCTCAGTATGAACTTCAAAATAGACGCCATTGACAAACACGCCAAATCCCCGTTTTTCTTTCCCGTCCTGAACTTGAATTGAATTTCCTGATTCCCGGATATCGTCGGAAATATGTGCCATACTTCCGGCTTCAACATGGTCAACAGAATGAAAATAAGAATCATGCTTTAGTCTGGACTTCCGGTGTTCTCTTCTGGTTGCTAGAGTTTCCGCATAATCGGAGCTTTGCGATTTTTGCAAAGACGGAAACTCTTCTCCAATGCCGAAGTATATTTTACTCTGACGCTTCAGTTTCTTCCGTATTTTATTCAGGTCGTCCAGAAGAACATTACGACTCCCAATGACAGGCAGAGGCTGAATACCGGACCCAAAGGACTCGTCCATTTTCAAAGATAGCACCTCCGTTGCGTCCTTCACGGAGGTCCTTGTGTTGTTGGACTTCTGCATATCCTTCCAGCCAGACGGCCACGAGTAGAAGTCCACGGACTTGGCGAGATTCTCGTTACTGGAGAACTGACTCATGTCTTCTCTGGCGCTATCTGTAAGCACGGGAAGAAACTGCATTGTGTCTGTAGAAATTCACAGGCTCCAATAGTTCCTGTTGCAAGCTAGGATCCCGAGTCACGGCGAATTGCTCAATAGGTATCCATTTTCCTCTCACATAGCAAACTTGGTAAATCTGTACAAAGGAAAATACAAGTCAGAATATACATGAAGACCTTCTTTCCGGACAGAAGTTAGTTAGTTAGTTTAAACATATTTTATTTACAATAGAAAAAAGATTGGGTACAAGTTATGCCAACTTAGGACAAGCGCACTCCTGAAATATTTACATTTACAGTAATAGCAATGCATATGATTGGCTCCGCTGTCTTTGGAGTGATCGTCTACGAAAGTTTCTCTATCGTATGACACCACATATACTTTAACAGAATCGCCAACCAACAGAACAGCTACTTAAACCACACACCTCGCCATCTATCTCCATAAATACAATGCATGCTACTGCATATATATCCTGGTAAAACCGTTCACACAATCATCAGGTAGTGGTATAAGCCTGTTGACGCGCTGAGATTAATTTAAAGCTGGCGTTGGCATTAATAATGTATTCCTACGCCGATTTAATGTGAATGATACACGAACAGTCAGAGTACGCAGCACACGTTATACGCATCCTTACGCGGGCGTCTACTACTATCACAGCGTCTAGTTTATCATACAGATTAATTACTTAGGGTATATTCACAGATTAGTACAGACTGTGTAACATTAAATATTGATGAGACCCCAAAAAGGAGACTGCATTAGTATTCTATAATATGTTAAGACTAATTATAAACATATCAACATTAATTATTAAAAACTCTAGTCTAGGTTATATGTAGGCAAATGTACGAAAACTCTAAGATTAAGCCTACTTAATAAGGTTATGGTCGTTGGAGGCCGTACGGAACACTTTTCACATTAAAAAATAGACCAGTGTTTGAGTACATTCGTCAATAAATCAAAGAGATTGATGCTACACTACATACAGTCAAGTGGACACAGCCCTGAACCCTGAATTTGAGGTGCATAAACATTGGACACATATTTCACAGCATTGAAGTTCATGTACAATTTCAAAGTGTTTCGATCGTAGGGCATATTGCGAGATAATGTTCATTTAAATTTGTAGTTCTGAACAGTTTTGGTTCGGGTCACAGATTATTTGGAATGCAAGAAATGCGTCCATCACATATAACTGGAGAGACCAAAACTGTTCAGTGGTCCAGTTGCTTGTAGCGCTACAATTGGGTTGCACGAAGCTCTTGTAGACTATCTGAATAAGACAGCGCTACAACTATTGTAACGGCAATTGTAAGTCCCTACAAGTATTGTAGTCTACAAGAGCGTCGTGCAGCTAGACCCAGAACTATCAGTTAGCACAACGGAATAACCACGCTCGTGTTAGGCATGGGTCAGTCTGTTTGTTTGACATTATTGATGAATCAATATATAACATTTTGATCATAATGGGTAAAGAACTAATTAAACTGCGCTGTAAAATATGTATTTCCTATTCACTATTAGCACATCTAACTACACGCACGGGCACAGCTTACTCACCTTAACAGAAATCAGCTCCAATTATCTCAAATCAAATAATTACGCACTCCCCCAAAACCATGTGGAGATAGATCATATCTCTGTCGTGGTCCTCTATTAGATAATGATAATACGCCATATACACCACGATGGCACGCTTCATCTCCCGCGAAAACCTCCCAGCAAAGAGAGAGAGAGAGAGGGGGGATCTGGAGCTGATTAGAGGACGTCTTGGAAGTAAGTTTCAGGTCATATACATGTTAGATGACGTGAGACACCTTCAAGCATTGATCCATGCTATAAAACACCTGACCGGTCGCCGTCTAACACGTCTTTGTTTGGCTTTCTATCAAAATGCCAGTTTAATTGCATCCGGTGTTTGAATATTGAGAACCATTAACATTGAATTGACTAAGATAATTATTTATTTATGTGTAGTGTCCAAGACATGTTTATGGTTGTGTATAGTTGATTGATATGTCGTTTGGGGGTTGGGGGTGGGGGTGGATGGGGAAATGGGGGTTGGGGTTGTGATTTTGTATTTTAGCTGTTAATGATATAGTTACTAGTTACCAAATACAACTCTTAGAGAGTAGAATGAGGTAGATGCGTTGTATTGGACATACATGTACATATACATAGGATTTAAATAAATAAAATACAAATAATAAAGACTGAGCATTATAAGTGAAGTTTAATTTCATGTGGTCAATTCAGACATGAAGTTGGCAGGGTAAAGAGTTTCAATAACCAGTCATCCGAATATGCTCATTACTTAAAGGCATACAATCATAAGTTGTCGTTTTGGACCGAATTGGAGTTTAAAATGCAAAATACATGCACTTAGCATACATATAATCACTTTTGTATCTCCAAATATCTTTTCACCGCTGTAGGATAGGTAAAATTCCATTGCAGTTTAAATTTCCGGTATAACCCGAATAATCAGTTTGTAATGTACTTTAATATCTCAATTGTATATAGTCTAATTAATAGACTAAGGGGGATAACGCTAATCATTGAACACGGTCAAAATAACGTTTTATGACCACTGGTACCATTAATGCTACATAACTATAAATATTAAGAAATAATAAAATATGCAAATATTGAAAAGTAATGGGATATGAGGAAAATGTAGCTGGTTACCCAATGTACTTGTGTAGACACATCAAATGTACAATACTGTCATGTAAAAACACGTTTGACCATGAAATATGTAAACAGACCCGTGATTTTATGCCTTTAACTGTTTATAAATACTTATTTCTAAATACCGGGATATTAAAATACGATAAATATGTTTAGTCCTTGAAGTATATGTTTGGGGGAGTGAATCTATCTAGTGTAGGCCTTTTTATATGGTTAATCGCCAGGTTGTTTTCACTTAAATCCGTTACTATCCAGAAAGTTACATACCACTATAACCATTTCCCATGGTTGGTAGTAAAATTAAATTTCACAATTACAGGGTTTGATCAGAAACTTGTTTGTTTACAGTTAAACTCCCAACCACTGTAACCACTCCCATCCTGTTAAACCAATATGCCTTTAAAACAGCAGCTTCGGTTCAGCTTTTACATGTTTAACCCTCTCCCTGCTGGATTAGGCAGTTACTGCTCTTTAGGGCATCTCCGGTTGCTTTCAGCAATGAGAGGGTTAAATAAGCATATTTTAGAAGCCAATTAATGAATTACAGAAGCGGCAACTGGCAATGTCCAAATCCAGATTTAGGGAATCCTACAAAATATTTGTCTATGATGTGTAACCTCAAATCTTGAGTTTAAATTTAACTATTAGGTTCCCAACACTCTACCAAGAGCAGTGGCACTCAAACTAACTTCTAGAATGACTGTGGGTATTTTATTAGCTAAACATTAGCTGAAGTTGTACCGCAGGCTCCTAGATTACGAAACATTTTAGAGTACGATTTCATGCTCGAGCTCAAAATATATCTGTGGATTTGCGAGAGAAAAAACACACATTTGAGTTGAACGCGAAATCGTACTAAAAAAGTTTCATAATATCGAGGGCCTAGTGGTACAACATGTGAATTCCTACGTCTTCAATTGGCCAATATTGCATAGTCGTAAAATGATTTTGATTATTTCTTAAAAAAACAACCACACAAGCTCGTTGTTCATGACAAATTTATTCCACTTGCACGTTGATAGCAAAAATAAATAGGTTGACGTTCACAATTAGCAGCAAGGCCCATCTGCTACTGTCTGTTATTACCAACATTATATACACAGAACATGCGTCTAACAGTCAAAGATGCTGTACTGATTTATCAAGAACTCGTCCTCAACATAAGATTCCCTTGTGTTCAAAGACTGCATGCAACTGTAGAGCGAGTGCATTATTGTTTTACGTCACCATGGGAATCTTTCTCTGGAATAACCACTATAGGACGTCACCAATATTGTTACAGCTATTGTATTGTATTGTGTGTTGTCCATGTCACCATTGCGTGAATTTTGACAATAAACTTATTCTTCTTCGCCTAAGTCTGTTCATCAGAATAATTATTCAGATTCCTGCAATTCAATAAACCTATGGTTTAGTACTCTATATTGGACCTATTAATATCTTTACTTTCTTATTGGCAACTGTGGACCATTACCAGCAATAGTTTGAACCATGGTGTGATCAGGAAATATTTGATTTAAATTTCAAATTGACCTCAAACTTTCAACAAATCAATAATATTTTCTTCCACATTGAAAACTAGATTTTTGGCATAGAACAAGTATTTCGATTTATTGAATTTAAAGTAGTTTTATTTCAAGACAATATTTTTGTAAAATACATTACTTCAGAAAATGAGATACTGTACTCAGTTGAGGTACTTTGTAAAAAAAACCTTCTCCAGATTTCATCTTACTAGCATGTCTCTTAAACAGTAAGATTTTGTTTCTATTTTCAATCCTTTTCAAAGAGATAGTTGCAATATATAAGAACATCCATGTGCTGAGAATCAGAGGAGATTTATCTTCAAACCTATTGTGAAGAACAAGATCAGTGCAGGATTCATTGTGAGTGAATCATCAATATAATTTGTAGGCATTATTAACATTCCATATCTGATATATCTTTATAACAATCCTCAACAACCAGTATGTAATACAAAAAGAAAAAACAATACATAGACCATGTAAAACCATTGATGTACACTTATAGACATATTTTAAAAAATCTCAAAATATTTACAACAGAAGAAATTGTGCAGGACCACTATTGAAAACTACTGCACCAAGCTTCATCTATCTTATTACAAAATAGACATCTTAAAATACTTAATAATAATATGTCCATTTGTATAGAACCAAACTCCACAATAGGTAGGCTCATTGCGCTCGTACTTAAGTAAATACATGATCGCTATGAAACTATTGCGAACATGCTTGCACATATATACTCAACAAAATTAATTAAGGGCCAGCAGATATTTTATGGGGAAGCTTTCTACAAAGTTTCGGAACTCGGCTTGATGAATCGGATTCCTTTCTTCTCCCAATGATCTTGTAGAGTATCTGGAGTTTGTAGATGTTTGGAAATTCTTCGTTGTTATAATAATATAAAGATAAATTTATATGTCAAAAAATGGCTAGTGGCCCTTAATTATTTGTTGGAGTATATTACACATTAATCTGACTGCAACCAAGAATGCCCCTGCATACTGACCTTGGTTTTGAGTTACTAAATATAGAACACATTGAAACAATTGTCGGGGCCCAGACAGAGAAACACATTCAAACAACAAGCATTAACTGGTTTCAACTAAAAATGTATGTACCATAATCCTTAATCTTTGTCAACGACGGAGGCAATTACAGTATACCCTCGTTATAATGCACCTCTACACACCTCTAATCAGATAAACCATGCAGTTAGGCATGGATCCAATATTTATTTTCATTTATTTCAATATTTTACTTCTTTATATGTAATTCTTTGCAGAAAATTGCGTACATGTATTCAGTGCCCTTGACAAGGACTACGTGATTTTTACATGATAAGCACTGGAATTCTTACCAAGGTTCTGTTTCAATATTGTATGTAAACCAGAAAGAAAAAATTCATTATCTCAAACACAACTTTCTTTGGATGAAGTTTGTATTTGAAAAATATTATTATTCCTTGAAACTAAAATTACATTTTCATTGAAGTAACTGTAAGGGTTCCAAATGAATTTCCATAGTTTTCAAAGTTTAAATTTACAAACATATTCCCTCAATTAATTTATAATGATATTTTTTTTCTCTCTCAGGCAGTAGTAACCATGAATAATGCTTTACGTCGCAGCAGGAATATCTCACCTATAGGCTACAACCATGAACAACAACAACAATTAAAACATTTCATCACATTCTGCTAAGTACAACCATCAAGTGTTAATAATGAGTACAGGTTTGTGCAAACGATATGCTTACAATGAGGGGTGAAAACATAATAAAATGGTTTTGAAGCCAGGTTTTGGATCTGAATTGTACATGCAAAAGTAATATCTGGCCACCGTTTCACAACGACATCCTAAATTTAGGAGCTCCTAACGTTGGGACCCAGTATATCACCTCGTAAGTTAGATGTTGATTTAAGAAGGGATAAGACTTACGTTGTGATAACTTTTAAGACTGGTTTAGGAGCTCCTAAATAGTTAGGAGGCCGTCATGAAACGGGGGCCAGATGTACACATTTGTTGTCAAACTTTGGACTAGTCCAGAAGAACAGAAAATTAACTGGAATTGTTGGAATTAGCTGAGGAGGATGAGATGGAAAACCCCAGAAAAATGGAAATCAAGATGGAAATACCATTGGAATATTCAATACCCCAGGTCTCGTACTGTACTAGATATGTCAGTGGGAGATATTTCGATTCAATTCACACATTGGTGGACAAAACAATTGCTGAAACATCAAACCAAGATTTTGACCCTTGAACAGTACATGCATACAAGATGAAACAGCAATAGCATAACAGACATATCAAAAGCAGCATGTATCTCAGCAGATTTTGATACAGATATTTAACCCAAACAAAAGTACACATCTTGCATACAAAAATATTGCTCAGCCATGTTTTGGAGGGGGAAAAAAACAAACAAATATATGGCCATGTGATTCTGTTTGCAAATATGTTGTGAGAGAAAAAAAAGAACGAGTTAATGGTGTGCATATTTAAAAAATAAAAATAAAATGCATATAAATTGTCCTCAAATCTGGCCCATATTAATTAATCTTTTTTCCATAAGATTAATCATGGCAACTGATTAAGCTCATTCACTCCAGGCATGGGTTGAGCTAATTACAATGCAGCTACTAATTTAAATAAGAATAGAAAAAAGAAAAAAAACATTTGAAAGACAGTGTAACATGATCACAATTATAGCAGCTAAAACCGTTCGGTTCGGTTCAACTTTCAATAAATAGCTAAATATCTGATGAGTGGATTTTAACAAAAACCTCTCAATTTTCAAGCAGTAATAATATCAACAATAAAAGTGTGGTATTAACATTTGTGCTGGATATGATGGGTATCGTATCTATCAAGCATTTCCAACATGTCTTCAATTTAACAATGGCTGTACAACCCTGGATTGAGTTTAATTATTACATCACAATTGGGGAAATAACATATAACAAACATTGCGCTTTGAAGGGTTGTCGATTCCTTGTGAGTTTATATGAGTATTGTGGTGAGATATGCATTAGTCTTTGAGGGAGGTCATCTTTGTCATCTTCGTCATCTGTCTATTGGCGACACAATAATTTCCAGGACGTCTGGACAACAATACTTCTCATTACGTCATTTGGGGAAAAACCAAATTATCATTGAAAGATTTCTTAAAGAAAACCCACAAATATAACTAATGTAATGCCTAATATTATTATCAGTATTTTGGAATAAGATGCATCAGTGGTAGATTCCCCAAGATAAATTTATCCTATTTTTTTGTGTGGATTTAACGTCTGATCGTGTCAGGATGACTTAAATTCTGATGTAAATTCTTTGAAAGAAATACATGTAAAGGGATGGGCGACACTATCAGAATAACACCATTACATGAAGTGAGTGAATTATTGTTTTACGTCATAGCGGGAATCTTTCACCCATACGTGACGATCATTACATAAACTACCATCAAAAAGTAAGGGAACGCATAATTGCGATTACATTTCTTCATTCAAAGAGAGGCAACTGATAAGCACCAGCGTTACACAACCCAAAGAGATACGTGCAATATAGTATTGCCCATGCATTCTCTCGCATGTATTGTAAATTTCATTACAATTACTTGTGACATATACCACTTTATGTGTCGGCATTTGAAAGTAATAAAAAAAATATCAATATCATCACCCCCTTAAATTTTAACGGTAGTATACAATTTCTAGCAAAATATTTGTTCGATCCAGAGTATAACACTTTCGACATTAAATCAGGACTCAAATTAAATACAACGAGGACATTATTCTTCCTGAAAA
This sequence comes from Lepetodrilus schrolli, assembly GCA_032361225.1. Classification (NCBI taxonomy): domain Eukaryota; kingdom Metazoa; phylum Mollusca; class Gastropoda; order Lepetellida; family Lepetodrilidae; genus Lepetodrilus; species Lepetodrilus schrolli. Next base: position 2,296 of record JAUTBT010053586.1, on the reverse strand, counting down.
GTATTTAGGATATAAATATATACTGGGGAAAACTGTCAAACTGAAATAAAAATAGTATGTGGTGAGTTTAGTTGTTAATCGTTCGATCGTGATCAAGTCTTCTCGAATTCCGAATTGAAAAAAAAAAGACACCAAAGGCTGCACCAGGATATACTCTGAACGTAAAGGGAAATTTGTTTGGCACTTTGTAATGAGTAGCATTTCGGTGGGGGTACACATGCTGTAGCCGACTCCGAGCATACAACAATGACATGCAGCATTGCGGAGTTCATCCATCTGAAACAGAGGTCAGAGGTTAGAGGTTAGAAGTGAAAGATCAGAGAGACAGAGAGAGGTGGAGATAACACACAAGCAGTAACATTCGACAGTCAATTACTAGTTAATCGGTCAGTAGATATGTTATATAGATCAACTACAGTTGCAATGCAAAATGCATGAATGAATTATCACTGTAGCTACACAGTACGATTCCACTGTCGAAACTTGGATTGACACAAACATGCAAACTTCTACAGACTAGTATGCACACTTCATGAATATTTCATGCAATAATGCATACATACCATCTTTCACTTGTAATAAACACTAATATTTTTGTCACTAATTTTCAAGCTACATAATGTATCCATGCACGATACAGATTTATTTCATTACAATCAGAAAACAAAATGGAATAGATTATATTTTCTTGGAAAAAATAGTTATTAATAATCTTTAAAAGTACCTGATAAAATATTGGTAATTTCCAGGCATGTACTACTGTTTACCACATAATAAAATATAATGCTAGGAATAAATAAATAGATTTAAAATGATGTTTTCAATAACAAATACATTTGTTCTGTCCATTATGAAATATATTTTCATGATTTTGAGACTAATAAATATATATTTTCCAGCTTTTACAGAGATAATGGAAACCATGCATATAAAAATAAACTAGAAAATATGTTCTTCAATTGAGCCAGTAAAAAAAAAAAATTAAATAAACAATTCATACAAATTCATAAGCAACTCTTGTAAAATTTTAACTTGCAAAATAAAATTTGAAAGTATATTAATATACCTATCGAATACAGATTTCTTTTTATTGAAATACAAAATTAATTGTGGTTTCCAATCTTTATGCCAACATCTAAGAACAAATTATAACTAACTGAATACGCTACACAGACACGCTAGCACCAAGTCGAGGGTTAACAGTTAACCCTCCTAGCACTACACAGTACTTTCTTTGAGCACTATAACATCGTCTAAGTCCTCGCACAAATCACCTGTAGATACAGCGCCGTCGCAGTCCCCGGTCGGAAAAGGCTGCTTCACATTATCGACGTCTTTCAACGTCTTCCTCATAATCACATCGCCTCCATCGTTCACTTTTGCATCGTGGAAATTGTCCAGTGCAACCTTGCCGTCCTCAACGTTGTGAATCACAGAATCTCCATTGGGAACAACTCGTGCTTCGCCGTCGTGGTTGTTGTCGCCATTCTCTAACACTGCCGAGCTTCCTTTTCCGTCCACGATTTCGGACAGTGTCCGGTTGAGGCTCTCAGAGTCCTCCAGGGCTTCGCTGACTTCGTCACAGTCGTCGTTGTAGAAGCTGCTGCCCATGGTGGTGTTGTCGTCGGTCGGCGGCAGCACCGTCAACTTCAGCTGCATCACCTGAGAAATGAGATCCATTAGTATTTTTACTTTGAACATTCTATTACGATACTTACTTCCACTAAAAGGAAAAGTGCCTGAAATAGATTTTATGAGTGATTCCAATAATTGATTTTTGGTGAATTGAAACTTCAAAGATATAGATTTTATGAGTGCTTCAAATGATTTTTGAAGTTAGGTTAAGCAAATTCTTTTTAGAACCATCATTTGTTGTAGGTTTCCGAAAAAGGGCAAGTGGTCTTGAATTGTGCGAAAGGTCTATAGAATGTTTGTATGATGGAAACCTTGCATCTACGTCTGAGTGATTATTGGAGCCAAGTGGAAGTGGCATTAGAATGGCATTGTTTATCACTATTTAGCACTTACAGATAGTAAATATATGGTGCATACAATATGCTTAAAATTTGCTGTCTGATTCTATAGTACTCGGCTGCACATTTGCTGATATTTTGTGTGTGTGTGTGTGTGTGTGTGTGTGTGTGTGTGTGCAAGCCTATTCATTTTCCAGATATTGCTAGGGTAAACAAGGTCATGGTCAGTGTCCAAGAATTTGCACTCCAGGCCCCCCCGTTTCACAACGACATCCTAAATTTAGGAGCTCCTAACTTTATGACCCAGTTTATCACCTCCTAAG
>JAUTBT010053575.1:0-15565 GCA_032361225.1 Lepetodrilus schrolli | reverse complement strand
CTGAAGCAATTGTAGCAGTCAATGATCATTACTTCTAAACACAGTGATCAAAATACTTTCTTCATGTGAATTAACACTATTTTATGTTTAAGTTTTAGTAGTGTTGCTATTGTGAATTAATGTCCGTTTTTAGTGTTTAAAAAACAGCGTCTCAAAATGTTTCAAGGATTTGCATGACATATTTTTGCATACAAGGTTTTTACAGGAAATACATTTAGTCATTTAGTGAACGAGTTTCACAACTAAAGTAATTTTCACCAAAACAATCAAGTTACAAGGTTTTGACTCTGATGATTTATTATGAAGGTGTTTTCCACTTAACATCATTCGAAGAATCAATAACGATAAGTCACACTCATCCATCAATATTACTTTGCAAGAATTTATTGTGTTTGACGATTATGAAAACAAGTAAAATAATACCAGTAATCTGTGGATAGCAGCACTTATTTATTTATCCTTAATTACTTTGATTGAATCATTTGTTGTTTTATGTCGTTACAGGAGACTAAATTACAGTTAATAATATTACAAATCACAAATCAAGTCAAATGTCATCAATCGAAAAGTTAGAACTGTACATTTCCACAACTTCTATGATTTGCTTTTCTCAAACATTGTTTAACAATAAATATCTATACATTCTCTTCGGTTCACCAGAAAAAAATTCACACAAAGAATTTAAATCCACAAAATATGACAGTTATGTCCTTAATCCTAATGAGAAGAAACTTGCAATAGTGAAAAACTGTCCGACCTGCCAACTGCTTGACACCTACAAGTCAGCATGTTGACAGTTACATGCTGGTATCGAGTTACACGACATGGTGACCAAGGTGTGGCTACAACTGAGCAGCTGGTGTGGTACCCCCAGAGTAGTGTAGTGTAGTGTGAGGACAGTGTAGTGTGAGGGCAGTGTAGTGTGAGGGCAGTGCGAGGCCGACAACGACGCACACAGTCAGCATGGCTCGGACAGGCAGGTGGACAGCTCTGTCGGTGGTCAACTTCATGGCTATCCTCCATGCCACATTGAGTGTTCCTCTCAACACTACCAGAAGTAACCACGGTGTGGATGATATTGCTAGGAGTGATAATCTAACTACTCTGATGAACAATGTTTCTGAGAGTGAAAATATAACTACTGTGATGAACGGTGTTGCTACGGGTGACAATCAAACCGCAACAATGGACAAAGTTAACTTAAGCACGGACAATTATTTGGACGTTCCTGCAGATGTGTTGACCGTGACATCGCACATCGAGCCGAGGGTCAGAGACGCCCTGCAGAACATCGAGTCCAAAGTCCAGGCTGTGTCAAACAGTGTGCTCAAACACTGGACGATATTCAGGGATCTGTACTCAGAGATTGGAGCCATGATGGGAAGCGACAATCCCAAACTTCCTCCAAGGGAGGCAACTACTGTGCAGATGGAAACAAGAAACTGGATTCTACACAGCAGGGATAATGATGACCTGAATAACTCGAGTGAGTTGACGAGCAATGAAGTTGACCAGAAAGTAAGGAACCAGGAACCAAGTAGAAATGCACCTCCTGCATTGGGAAGTTTGACATGGTCTGCCTTGCATAGAGGTCATACCCTGTCTAGAGGTCATACACTGCCTGGAGGTCATCCCTTGCCTAGAGGTCATGCCAGGCCTAGAGGTCATACCCTAAATAGAGGTCTAGCTAGAGGTCATGGTCTCCATGGAGGTACATGGAACAGAGTAGAGAGCCCTTATGAGGCACCACACCCAATGTTTGAACCACTGATGATGGACGATGTGGATTCTGTAGAAAGTGAAAGTCTGGAAGCACCTGGTGAGTCCACTGAAGAGGGAACCTCCATTGAGGAGTATGACAACGCTGAACTACCAGGTGTCATTAGGACGAGTCACACTGGTCATCCTAGCAACACTGGTCATCCTAGCAATGGTCATCCTAGCAACACTGGTCAAAGTCCTGTTGGTCAGCAGCATACTGGTAACCAAGGTAACCAAAGATCAAATAATCCCAGATTAGGTCCACCTGGTTATGACAACCCACCTCCAAATAATGGTGGAATCAATCATGGCCACCGACCTAGGAACATTGCTTTCCGTGGTTACTATGGTAACCCACAGTGGAATCCAAGACGTAGAATGCATCCATTTAGTAGAGGTATTCCAGCAAGAATGAAGACATTTAGTAGAGGTATTCCTTCAAGAAATGTGTTGAATATTCAGACAGCAAATCTGCAGAATGGACATATTGGACAGACAGCAAACCTGCGGAATGGACCAAATGTACAGATAGCGAAACCTGTGGGCAGTGGTTCAGGAGCTACTTCTAGAAGTGTGGGGCAGACTGGTGATACAAAGACAACTGGTGGCCATCCAGAGATGGCAGGAATAAGTCAACATAATGGTCAGAGTCAACACACTGGTCAGAGTCAACCCAGTGGTCAGGTGACAGGAACTACTAGACACCCAGGAAGCAGTGTCACCATGGAGACATCTGGACATGCTGTCGCATACCCAAACAGTCATCCTGGATTTGTAGGTGGTGGCCTCTGGGGTCAAGGCCAGTACGGACCAAGTGGTTTCTATGGTTATGGACGTATGCAGAGGGATCAAGAGAATGAATTTGAGCAAGAGTTTGAAAACGAATTTGAAGAGGATGGATTTTTTCCTCAAGGAGGCTTCCCATATACAGGTGGCTACAGTCCACATGCAGGTGGTGGATACCGAGGCTATTTTGGACAAGGATACCTATCTCCAGGCTTAAGTCCCAATAATCCTGGTGTGAATGGTGGTGGTGTGAATCCAGGTGGTGTGGGTTCTGTGGGTACAGGCAGTGGTACGAGTGGAAATCCTGGCAGCAATGCAGGGACAGGTCGCGGACAAACACCAGGTGGCTTTATCAGAGTTGGACTTGGAGAAACTCCAGGAAGATTGGGCGATCCAGGACCTCCTGCTGTAACAAGGAACGAACAAGCTGAAGGACCTGGAGGTGCTGGAGGTCCTGGAGGACCTGGAGCTACATACACGGCCAACAGCGCTCAGCATTCAGGTCAGAACCCATGGGGACAAGGACAGCCGTTCTTGCCTCCAGTGTACAACTATGGTTATAATAATCCCTGGGAGGATGAGTACGAACCGTATGAACCAGAATTTGAACATGAAATGCCAGGTGGATATCCTTACTGGCTCTATGGCAACATGGGCAACCCAGGAAACATGTGGCAACCACACACTGGCAGTCAAGCAGGGCAAACTAACACATGGAATCCTACAGGGCAAGGTTGGCAATCGCTGTACAGAGGTGGTTGGCAGCCTTGGTATCTTGGACAGTATGGACCTGGTCGGGGCAGCAACCCTGTAACTGGTAATACTGGCAATGTGCTCCACCCAGGTGCCAATCCTGGGACAGGACAAGGTGGAAGTCCAAATCAGAATGTGGGTGGCAGCTGGACACCCATGGGACGATACTGGCCAGGATTCAGTTGGGGATATCCTGGCTACCCTGGGGTTCCTGCCAACAATCAACTTTCTGGCAATGTGGCAACAACAGGAAGCAATGCAGGGCAAGGTGGTCATGTGGGAAGTACTAGTGACAATGCAGGAAGTGGTGGTAATCATGGCACAGTGACACATCCAACCAATCCTGGATTTGGATTTCCTGGTGGGCAGCCTGGAATTGGATCTGGATTTCCTGGTGGGCAGCCTGGAATTGGATCTGGATTTCCTGGTGGGCAGCCTGGAATTGGGTCTGGAGTTCCTGGTGGGCAGCCTGGAATTGGGTCTGGAGTTCCTGGTGGGCAGCCTGGAATTGGATCTGGATTTCCTGGTGGGCAGTCTGGAGTTGGATCTGGAGTTCCTGGTGGGCAACCTGGAGTTGGATCTGGGGTTCCTGGTGGGCAGCCTGGAGTTGGCAACACAGCAGGAGGCACACAAGGTCAGTTCAACTACTGGGGACATTACAATCCTTACAGCCCGTGGAACTATAATAGATTCGGTAACGAGTATGAGCCACCAGAATTTGATTTTGATGAAGGCTTCTTCCCAGGGATGTATCCAAACCAGTTCTACAACAATGGAATGGGACGTCCTGGCCCGGTGCCAACACGTAACCAGGGTAACCAGGCTGTAGGTGGGACAGGTAACTCAGCAATAGGAGTAAGTCATACAGTACAACAAGGTGTCGGAGGAAGACCACCAGGATGGTTACCATGGCTACACAGACAACCAGCAATGTTCCCGGGAATGTATCCGTGGATGTATCCTGGCCCTGGATGGTTCCCCTGGCAGAGCTTCCGACCAGGTCAAGGTGGTACAGGTCAAGGCGGTACAGGTCAAGGCAGTACAGGTCAAGGTGGTACAGGTCAAGGTGGTACAGGTCAAAGTGGAGCAAACTCAGGAACAAATTCAGGTGGTCCAGCTGCATCTCCAGAGGGCACTCTTAATGCACGTAAAACTCCAAACATCGGAGGTCATAATGAGACCATTGACAGAATGATCAGAGAACTTAACTCAACCTATGAGGAGACATTCATTGTGATCAACGAAACTTTGAATGGTGCTTTTGATGCCTTTGAACCAGAAGTGCAATACAAAGTGAACCGGACGGTGAAACCAGGTGAAGTTGAATTTGAAAGTGCTGGAAAAAAAATGGCCAAGACAAATGAGACTGGAGTGCCGCTACATGAAGACAATGTTATCCCCGGCGAGACTGTGCTGGACAGATTCATGGACGGTACTCGAGACATCAACAGTGCTCAATCCTCCAGCCCAGCGAGTCCAGGCAGCACTAGTACATCACAAGGGGTTAACACAAACAAGACAAACATCCCAGATGCCGAGATTCTGGATGGGACAAATCCAATGGTTGAGACAGTAAAGCCTTTAGAAAATGGTTTAGATAGGCCCAGTGGAAATATGCCTGATGCTACTGGTGAGCTAGATGGACCCATATCACAAGATGAAGACAAGACTGGCAAGATTCTGCCAAGGGAGATAACCAATGCTGAGACTTTGGGGGATATTGGCGAGGTGCGGAAGGATCTGCCTGTGAAACCTGCTGCCGGTGGTCCAATGATGGGGACCTACTACACCATGTCTGATCAGAAATCGAAAGACAAGATCTACAAGAAACACAAGGAGAAGGACAACTCCAGGCACAGGAAAAGTGTACCTAGCAGACACATTGGTCCTGAATGGGACAGGGTCAAGGATGGAAAAGGAAAGACAACTCTGGAAGACATTGATAGGTACCGACAACTAAAAGAGTACGATGGCGATATGGATGAAATCGCGGCAGCAACAGACAGACACAACCCCATCATGCGGCACAAACGTGATGTCAACTTTAAAATTCCAGGGAGCATCTTGAGAGACAGCTCCCAAAGTGCACCAAAGGACAGACTTCACAGCCAGCCAATGTCCAGCACAGGAAGCAACAATAAAGGAGTGGACACAAAGTCAGCAACATTTCACCCCAGAGACACGAGGCGAGGTCGCCACACAGACATTCCAGAACTGTCAGGACTTAGTGTAGATGATGCAGCAGACACGACCAGTAGTCAGCTGGACTTTCTAGACTCTTTTGATTCAAGTGGAGCGAGATCGCAACACTCCCGAGAACACAGTGTGGAATCTAAATCCCTCAATAGTGATTCAGATGACCTTGATAGCTGGGGTCAGAGGTCATCAGATAGCTATGACTCTGATCTATGGTCATCATCTCATTCCAGTGATTCAAGAATGAGGGGACATAACTCTGATGAAAACTATCTCTATAGCATGCAAGAGATTAATCTCGAAATGAAATTCATTCGCAGAAAACTGCAACATTTGATGAGGTTTATCTTCAAGAGAAAAGATGAGCATAAAAATACAAATATATTTGGAAATAAGAAATATAGTGATCTGTTGAATGCTATTTCATCAAAAATTCGTAAATGGCAATAACGATATGTCAAAGAGTGAATGAAATTTCTCTGTGCAATTTATAACTGCTATCAATCACAGAAATGTTGGGCTAAGAATTATTTCTGGTGATATCTAGGTTGTAAATGACTACGTTTAGGACAGAAGCAGAAAGTATTAGGGCTGTTATCGTGAAGAATAGATGAGGATATGGGTAAGACTGTAATGAAGGATAGATGGAGGTGTGGACAGGACTGTTATCACGAAGGACAAAAGGAGTTATGGACAGGGCTGTTATCATGAAGGACAGATGGAGGTATGGACAGGGCTGTTATGAGGGAAAGATGGAGGTGTGGGTAGGACTGTTATCACGAAGGACAAAAGGAGTTATGGACAGGGCTGTTATCATGAAGGACAGATGGAGGTATAGACAGGGCTGTTATGAGGGAAAGATGGAGGTTTGGGTAGGACTGTTATCATGAAGGACAGGTGGAGGAGTAGACAGGGTTGTTGTCAGATGGAGGTAAGATTAGCACTGTAACAGAAGCTGAAGGAATAGCAGCCTAAGGTTTGGATGATCAACAACATAGTTCATGTGCAGTAGTATCTTGTTACACAAAGGGTTGTCATCAGTACAGGTTTCAGTGGTTAGTCTAACATTGTACACATCAGTCATAGCTCAATATATCATTCCTCGTATATATTCTTTATTCATTATTTTCTCTTTTCATATTTCTGTACAAAGACATGCAATCAATGTTAGTATACTACAATAAATCATCTACATTTCCTATTGTTATTTTATTGATATTTACCCAATTATAATCAAAGCTATTGTTTTTCTCTCTTTATTTATATAAATTTTATTGTAGCTTTCAATATTATTTCACTTATGATGGATTTACAGTTTGTTTGCTAAATTTCACGTTATTTACTTCTCGTGGTCAATCATACAGCCATTGTTGGGCTAATTAGCATCCCACCTGGCATACTTCCTGCTTTGATGTTGCATAAAAATAAACAGATATAGTGCGAGTTTCCAAGACACTGTGAGAATAATCATGAAGTGTCAGTCAGTCAGTGTTAACAAATAATTCCTAAAGCAGGAAGTACACCAGGTGGGACACTAATTAGCCTAATAATGGCTGTGCACATGCATGAATGTGTGTAGTAAATAATGTGAAATTAGCAAATGGCCAGAGGAAACCTGCAATAGCACTTGCTTTTCTACTGTGTAGTAAACTGAAAGCACTGGCTGGTACCATGTAGTAAACTACATACACAGGCTGGTACTGTGTAGTAAATGGCCTATACCAGCTGGCACTGTGTAGTAAACTACAAGCACAGGCTGGTACTGTCTAGTAAACTTCAAGCACCAGCTGGTACTATGTAGTAAATTGCAAGCATTATCTGGTACTGTGTAGTAAATGGCCTATACCGGCTGGTATTGTGTAGTAAACTGCAAGCACAAGCTAGTATGGTATAGTAAACTGCAAGCACAAGCTGGTACTGTGTAGTAAACTGCAACCACAAGCTGGTACTGTGTAGTAAACTGCAAGCACAAGCTGGTACTGTGTAGTAAACTGCAAGCACTGGCTGGTACTGTGTAGTAAACTGCAAGCACCGGCTGGTACTGATAAACCAATGATGATGACTGCAGAGAGTACAGACAACGCATCAACAGACAACAATTCATGATCACATTAGGAAGGTAACTCCCACGAACATTGATGCTGGGTCTCTGAGGTGGGCTTGTACTCGGGACCTTCGCCTCTGGTCCGACAATGTACAACAACCCCCATACATGTTGATTATTACTCAGCGCCCTGCTGTTATGAAAGGTTTAAAGGAAGCTCTAAAACTTACTTTTGTTTACAGTCTGTTGATGTATCGAGACCATTTTCAGCTCCCTCTGCCATTGCTATCCCATCATCCATTGGTCCCAACACTTCCTCTTCCTGCTCCATGTGTGCCTTCAGTATGGCCACCAGGTCTCTGTGCTTCCTCGACTTCTCATGGTTCGCATATCTGTCAGTGATAGGAGGGTGTGTACATATACTACTCAACATAACCTAAGGGTTATATATTGTTTTATCACATAACATAGGCATTTGGGAGTGCAATAAACCCATGCTATAAATATAAATATTTTCACTAGTGCAATAACACAATGGATTTTTATAATTGTATTCATACGCGATATCAAAGTCTTTTTGGACCTATTTTAGAGCTTCTTCTTGTGATGTAATTTGTCAAATGTAAAACACATTTATCAATATTTACACATTTACTTGGAACTATATTTTGTCTTCATGCTTTAACCCAGTTCCCAAGACATTTGCCTATACAGTGTTTGTGACTGAAAATAAATATTACAATAGTTTCTACAGTTATGTGATAAATAGAATCTCACATTTGTGTTCATATATTACTGAATTTATTGAACTCATTGGCAAAAATGATATTATGTTCGGCAAAGCCTCAAATAATATCAGTATTGCCAACTCAATTAATTCAGTAATACTTGACCACTCATATGAGATCCTCCATGTATAACAGTGGAAAACACATAGTGGTTGGTATATATTAATATGAACATGGTGCTTGGCAAATGTTTGTTAGTGTGAAGGTATTTATATATATACATATATAAGTAGAAAACCATGACTTAGAGAGAAAATGTGTCTAGATACATGTGCACAGAGACCAGGCCCCCATTTCTTGAAACAAACTTGAGTTTGAGATTTTTCTCAGGGCCTGGTGATTGGTTGGATTGAACTACCATACATTGATCACAGACAGATCACTAAACAATAAATAAAACACATCATTTCATCTAAATTTCAACAAAATAATGACTTGCCATGGAACAATTTAAACAGAAAGAAAATGTTATTGCTTGTAATAATGTGGAACTACATTGTGCCGACTCACGCCTTGTCACTCTTGAATGCCTTATTGCAGGCCACACAGAACAGGTCGTCACTGTAGCCATCGTCTTCTTCTGGCAGACTGGCATCTGTCTCAAGCTCTCCTGGAATACAATATCAAAATGAGTACAGATCAATTCCATGGACATTGTTCCATTGTTTAATTTTAAAAAAAATTAAATTGAGGTTTAGAGCTGCTTTCAAAGATTATATCACTTTTATCATGGCTTGTCAGTTTATAGCAGGAGGTAAAATACAACATCTGTAGTGCTGAATGTTATGGTAAACCTGCGAGCACCTGCTGGTACAGACAGACCAAGGATGATTACTGTATTGCCACAGTACAGACAACGCATCCCATCATGATTGCAAACATTGATGCTGGGCCCCTGGAATGGGATTTGAACCTAGTCTTTGACTCCCTAAGTCCAACATTCTACCATTGCACTACCACCCATCCCATTGACATTTTGTAAGGAAACACTAAAACTCCAGGTTGGAGTGAAAAACAATTTTTAATATTTCCCTACAAGCAATAATGAGACCGATTAACACCAGTAAGGTCTTTGAACATGACAGATATATTTCCTTACATAACATCTAGGTCAAGGTTAATGACCAACCTTCAGTCGGCTGCATATCCCCGTTGTGGTCGCTGATGTTGTTGTCACAGTCGCCGTCAGCCCTGAAGTGTTTGTCCACGCTGGCCTCAAGCTGTTGAAGGTCGTTCTCCAGAGCGGACATCGCTGACCAGCCCGTCTCCTGGTAGTTTTCCATACGTCTGCAGGGGAGATAAAGCAGAGGAGGTCACTCTAATACGTCTGTCAGGAGGTCATGCAGCCATAATCTCGCACAATTGTTTGATACGTACCTGTTTCTGTCCTCCAAGTCCTTGGCTCTCTGCTCCTTTGTCTTCCTGGCTATCTCCTCAGCTCGCTCCTCCAGGCGCTTCTGTAACACCATAACTACATGAACACTCAGGTACAGGTGTCAGTGTGCCACTGCCTACAAAGGTATGTGACACTGCCAACACAGGTACAGGTGTCAGTGTGGCACTGCCTACAAAGGTATGTGACACTGCCAACACAGGTACAGGTGTCAGTGTGACACTGCCTACACTGTTACAGGTGTCATTGTCATCTCATTTTCAAGTGAAAACTGAGAAACTACTACTTTAGCAACTGAAATTTCTAACGTTTATGTCCGATAACTGCAATATTGTTTCAACTTCCGAGGTCCACTCTGCCCAATGACCTCCATGTCACCTTAACAAGATTCTTTGAATAACTACTGCAAGCTGGCACACTTGTTAGCAAGTGACTAGTATTAACACTTAATTTATGCGAATGCAAACCACTCACAAACGCAAAACTTGACATATTTCCAGGAATTAATTCATGATCTTTATTTATAATTTTTAAAAAAATAAAACTAAGTAAATAGTAAGCATTGTCAACTTCAAATATATCCAGTTGAAAAACCCAATCAAGCCAAGTAATTATTGATGAATACAGTAAGACATTACCTCAGATAGTGCTAGAATGCTTCCTATTATGAAAGTAAACACGGCCAGGTGAGAATATAACTCAGACAGACTAATCAGCAAGAAATACATTCTCAACCTAAATACCTGACAGAAAAACACAAGTAACAGTCAAGTAGCATATTATTAGATTACCTAATTTACTATGCATTAAAGGTACCATAGAAATTATATCTAGATATTCATTGCACCACGATGTATCTTGGAGAGTAGTGGTATTCTCCACAAATGTGAACTTTTACATTTGAATTACTAAACGGAACATTTACCTAAATACAAGAAGTTGATAAAATAGAAGACCAGGAAACTATTTGAGCAGTTGACATTCTACAACTAAACATTGGTCACCTACACGATGTGCCAGTACACGTTTGTCTCGTTTCCTGACGAAAGCCACAAGCTCCTGAAACAAAATAACAGAACATCATGAAACATCATACTACTAATGACAACAGATTTTATTCAACAGTAATATCAATCATTAAAACGAGTCTTGGTCTAACTACTTGTAAGTTCATATCATAAAAATGTATCAATTAGTGTATCAGAGTTCAAACTGCAGGCTTCAAATAAGGGGCACATATGTTGCCTTTAGAAGGTAGAAGGTTAATACCCTGATTTCTTCATTCCTCTCTTTCTTGGCAGCATCTCTCAACTTCTTGTTCTCGGCCTCCATCTTACGACGTGACCACCGGTCTGGAGCTTCGCGAGTGTCGTATTTCTCCACCCACACGAACGACTTGGCTGTACAATAGCCTGACCAGCAGCTGTAGAAGGGCTGTACCACCTGCAAGTAACACTGGCATATTAAACACAACTTGGCTGTACAATAGCGTAACCAGAAGCTGTAGAAGGGCTGCTTGTGGTCAAGGGGAGATAATTTGTTAGTGAATTATTTGACACATGCATGCTATTACACATATAGATATTTTGAAGACAACAAAAAACATAATGGTGTGGTGTGATTACTTCTTCATATGAGCTCTGATAGTCACCAAAGTTTGGCACTTCAGTATCACTGTCCCTATCCTCCATGAAGGGAACATCTTCGTCAGCTATCGTCTGGAACACTTTGCTGAACACAGCATAGAAACCCTGGAAACAGAAACACAATGATTACATTTATTGCAACCATGGTAACTGATACTATCACATAAAACAATTCCATTAAACTTAATAAAATAATGACGTTTTACAATGCATGTACATGAACTGAGAATAGACACTAGACAGAACACCAAACACAGAACTAGCACACTAGACACAGAACTTGTACACAGTTTAAGACACAGAACTAGCACACTAGACATAGAACTTGTACAGACATTATACGACACAGAACTAGCACACTAGACACAGAACTTGTACAGACATTATAAGACACAGAACTAGCACACTAGACACAGAACTTGTACAGACATAATAAGACACAGAACTAGCACACTAGACACAGAACTTGTACAGACATTATAAGACACAGAACTAGCACTCTAGACACAGAACATGTACAGACATTATAAGACACAGAACTAGCACACTAGACACAGAACTTGTAGACATTATAAGACACAGAACTAGCACACTAGACACAGAACATGTACAGACATTATAAGATACAGAACTAGCACACTAACTTGTACATACATTATAAGACACAGAACTAGCACACTAGACACAGAACTTGTAGACATTATAAGACACAGAACTAGCATACTAGACACAGAACTTGTACACAGTCTAAGACAAAGAACTAGCATACTAGACACAGAACTTGTACACAGTCTAAGACATACACCTAGCATACAGCAAAAATAGAACTAACACAGGGTGGACATCACACACACACGTATGCACACACACACGTATGCACACACACACGCACACAAACATGTACAAAAACATGCACACGCACACACACACACACAAGCATGCACACACACACGCACACACACACACACACAAACACACACACACACACCTCTGGGCTGTCTCCAAAGCCCTGGTAGCAGGAAGAGTTGAAGTATTGGAACACATCCAGACAATTGTCCTCATACTTCTCTCCACGACCCAGTCCTGAAATACAGCCAATGTCAGAGGTCATCTACAGGTCATCAAGGTAGAATACTCAAACTTCTAACATTTTATGTCAAATTCAAATTCAAATTCAGTACAATAGCAAAATAGCAAAAGAAAAAAAAAAGAGAAAAATATAGAATTATTCCACTAAAGATCCAAGCAAAGTCCAAACTGTTCAATTATTTACAGAAATTAACGCAAAATCAATGGAGTCACTATCTGAAATGTTCCTCCTACACATTGTCTGATCAATCTAATAATATATCTGAGCTGTAATCACGGTAATAACTTGACAACACGATGACTTTTCAATATTTATCAGATTCTGCTACTTACATAGTAGTTATAGTGGAATTATTTAGCAATAATATAATGAAGTTAACCATAATAAATGGGTATTTCTTTGTCGTATCCTAATGGCTATATGGGGTTACTGTCCCCACTGCTTACCTCCCCTGAGTATGGCTTCTCTGTGTTTGTCATACCATGCCCTCTCCTGTGAGTCTGTCAGAACCTCGTATGCTTGCTGGACCAATCGAAATTCACTTGTCGCTGTATCAACGTTGTCTGGATTTTTGTCTGTAAATCAATATTTTAATAGAATCAAGTGTATTAGTAATCAGTAATAGCAAGCTCACACTATAGATGAAGCTTATTATGAGGGAAATGCGTATTACAGTGAAAAACGCATACAGTCGTTGAGATTGAAAATTCTTCGCCAAGCAGAAGTGACGGTCACATGATATCACTGGGGACAAGTTTCCTGATAAACGAACGATTTGCACAAGCCGTGTAAAAATGTACATGCTTCGTGGGCGGTTACCAGTGAAGGTGGAATCACATGATAATTGGTTTCCGGAAGGTTAATATATTCTGATGCCAGTTAGTGACATCGTTTTAAGATGACATCACAGTCAAGACGATGTCATAGTCAGAGAAACAAATCATTGAAATTTAGCGAATATATATGTAAAAGATTATGCCAGCCTTATATGCTAATTATCATGGCAGGGACTGTGAAATTACTGAATGGTCTACAGTAGCGGTGTTCCAATGAATGATTATAATCGTAAATTGGTTGGTTGCCCTTTAGCGATGCGACGATCGATTATCGATTTACCTTTCCAAATTATTAAGACAATACAAATGAGAAGTGCAGTTACTAACGTGAGCGAAAATTATTTGCCAGTATTGTTCAGTTTTTTATCATAGTACACTTTATAATTTGATTATGTATTGTGGGTTATTAATCATGTTAGACAGTTTAATGAATGGATGGCATGAATTATTTCAATGTATACTTAATACGGCTAATACATCGATTGTTTGGGCCTTTGGCAAGATGGGGCAAGATAGATCTATGTAGTGGTTATTGGCCAAAGACACTGAAGAGTTTAGGCTAATTTTATTCCAGGGAATGACAGTATTGTGCTTTCAAAGAAATAAACATTTTTCATGCTTTTGGGGAAACTCTTTAATCTACATTAAACATTTGTGGATAAATAAGCAGGGAATAAAGAAACTACTGAGATTCAAATAATGCACCAGGTCATGCAATACATGCTTTAAAAATATTAAGCATTTCGGCCTACTATTTTATTAATGCTAGACCTAATCAATTTTGCAACCAATGATTGATTGGTTGGGTCCATCTGATAGTAACCGATGATCGATTACGAAATCCCAACCGATTCCCAACACTAGTCTACATACTTAATACAGATGTTGCCATGTCTCTGTATATTAATACCATCAAGTGACCGGTTTTCGTGGTATTAAGGATTTGAAGTGAGCTGTGCACGATCTATTGACGATTGTATCGAAATTCCAATCTTAAACGTAAAGAACACTCACTTCATCACAAAACACTGCTATTTCCATGTTAATATTTAACAATACACTGCCCCAAGCGAAGTCATCACTTTGGCAGCCATGAGACTGACATATATCACTTTCCATGGTAAATGGAGAAAAAAATGTCTATTTACGGAGATCAAGTTGGAACCAAATTCGTAGATTTTTAGAAAATGTTTGCCAATACCCAGAAGTACAAAAAACACAAAATAGTTCAAATAATGTAAATTTCCCTTAAATAAAAATATTATTGATATCATTTATATAAATTCTGTGTGGTTAATTAGTTAATTTGGTTCTTAACGTCGCAGCAGGAATCTTTCACCCATACGCGACAATAAATCTCTGTGATATAATGGGCGAAGTGTTAGACGTCAAATATATCTGATAGGTGATGGGATTCTTTGAGTTTTGGAAGCAGAAGCAGCGTTTTATTAAGTAGTACGAAAGCTGGGCTACCCAAAAATGGGGACACTACACAGTATTTAAATTAATATTTTCACACATAATTACTCAAGTTTATAGTGTAGATCTATATACAAATATTATCTTCAGAGAATGTCTAAGCATAACATTAACTGTTAAAAAACCTTATCATGCTTATGAGTAGACCACAATCAAAGATAGCGTCATAGTTAATGATGGTCAAGTCATGACTCAAGTGTTTTCAACTACATCTGTTTTACCAGGATGGTACTTCAGGGCCAGTTTTCTGTAGGCTTTCTTCAGATCTTCTGCGTTTGCGTCTCTGTGGACTCCCAGGACTTCATAGTGACACCTGATTGACGTCGACATGGCTCCTCAACAGCTGCTCAATTGCACAACCAGTGACCACATGTGTTGTATACACATGTTTGTTGTGAATGAAGGTCTCCAGTCTTTGAAGATACATTTACTATCGACTTAACTGGTTTGATATGGACAAAAACAATTGCTTCTATATTATCAGTAGTAGGAGCCCAGTATAATATTTCGGTAGACAACTCTTCCGGTCCTTTACCTTATTACGCCCCTTTGAACGTTGGTAGAATAGTCCATCTGGATTGTTGAATTTCTGGTTTGTTTCTTCGGTTTTCTGTATTCTTGCTTTGGGTGTTGCTTGTTATTTATTAATTAATTAATTATTTCACATAATTATTTTTAAAAAACTCATATTTATTTATATATTTATTTTTATATATATATATATATATATTTATTTGTTTATCAATATATATATATTTATTTATATATTTATTTATTTAAAATTTTTTATTAT